>WJQU01002214.1:0-75000 GCA_029228625.1 Pseudolycoriella hygida | reverse complement strand
TTGAGTAGGCAGCCTGGAACTACAGTTTCGATGACATTAACAGATTTTTGGCACCAGGCTGTGTTCTTTATGTTTACTTAAAATTCTCAAGTAGGCAGCTTGGTGCCGAGTTCGAACCGAGTGCATAGTAATGTATTCGTTTTCCACTGCAGCATTGTCATAGAAACTTTTTTGGCACCAGGCTGCCCAGCTTGAAATGCAGACCGCTGTTAGTTGCAATTTTTCTCTATGAAAATCTTCTAGACGACGCGACGATAAGATAAGGAATTCAAGCACTAGACAAAACACCGGGCTAGTGCCTAAACTCATTATTTAATCGTCGCTCATGCATTATTTATTTATTTAGCGAAGGGGTTTATTGCAACAAGTGTCTGATTACAAAAGTTTATACAATACAATCACATAGATGAGGAAGTCAATTTTACAACAAAAATAAATAGAAATAGTAAAACTCGTAAGAGAAGATCATGACTAGAGAGCGATCACAAGTTGAGTTCTCCTAGCCATTGTACAACATCGCTTGTCAGATTGAAGAAATCCGATATCTTGCCGTGATATTTGTAGATTTCGTAATCCAACAACAAATGGGTGGTGCTCTGGCAGCTATTTCATTGCAACGTCCGTGTTTCGTTCGTAGTCGGTTAAGGTTGCACCATATCTTACGGCGCAGGTGGAATTCTTTTGAAGCAGCAGAATGTTTCTCGAAATCGAATAGCTCGCTTGTCACGTTATTGCTTGCCCATAAGTCTTTCCAGACGTCCTTTGGGTTGAAGTCGATTGTAGTCAGATGTTTCGCGGTGACGATCGGCCGATCGGCGGATACCTCGTTAAAATGGGGAGCAAGAAAAATTGAAAACTGGATTTTTCTACTTAAATTTGCGCGCGCAGTGAATTAATTTTTTTGTATTTCCGAGTTATTTTGTGTCTTTGAATGGAATTTTTATGTTTTTTTTTTCGAAATAAAGTGTGAGATGTCCTCGTGCAGCGGGATTTCGCTATTGACCAGTACTTTTTTATACGGCGCTACCAGAGTGAACTTTGTCTCCGAATGTGTGGGGGGCCATGTTGCTGAACGCAGGTAATCATACAGTTGGAGTAGAACTCACTGAGCCAGTGATGATTCGCATTGACTCGTTGAGTTGTACGTCCACTTTCGTTGCATGGGCGCTCTTTAGCCATGTCGAGCAGCAATATTATGCGCAGGAGTAGATTATTGCTAACGCGGTCGTTCTCAGGCAGGCGGCCGAGGCACCCCATAAAGTTCCAGCTAGTTTACGGAGCAGGTTATTGCGGGTGGAGAGCTTAGGGCGCAGTTTCTGACTCGCGTTTCAGTATCACTCCATCGAACATGACTCGCAATCTCATTTTAGCCAGTTTGTTGCACAGGTGGAAGTCGGAACGAATCTCCACTGCTTACAGTGACGGACAATCGTCGTCATATCCTCGGTCAGCTTGTTATTGATCACGCCGAACTTGTTGTGCTGGTTAGCGTATACCATATCGTCCGCGTACAAAAACTTTCTGGAAACGGATGGAGGCAAAACTCATGTATGTAAATTGAAGAACAAGCACGAAAGAACACTTCCTGAAGCGAGCCCATTGTTTAGTTTCTTGAGCTGGGAACACTGGTCGTTGACCAGTACCTGGAACAGCCTGTCACTGAGAATATCCGCAACCATGTCGACAATTTTCAGACACCGAATGACTTTAAGTAGTTTGTACAATAGGCCTCCCTTCCAAACCGTACGCAGCTGTTAGGTCGATGAAAACGACGTCAGTTTTTAGATTTCGCTGAAAACCAGATTCGATGTGGTTCGTCAAGTACCTGCTCGGCGCAGCTGCGATTTTTTCTGAAGCCTGATTGCTCCGCTGGTAGGACCTTTTCAATGTCCGCTGCGATTCTCTCATACACCAGTCGCTCGATAAGCTTGAAAACCACCGATAGCAGCGCGATTGGGCGATGGGCGATAATTTTCTGGACGATCGTCGGTTTTTCCAGGTTTGAGAAGAGCAATGATCTTAGTCCTCTTGAATTGCGGTGGCAATGTGTTCGACGAAAGGACATTTGAGAAAAACCTCGTGAGCTATAGCTTGGTTCGAGGGCCACTGAACTTCAGAAATTCCGGATATATAGCATCAAAGCCACTGACTTTCACATTCTTCATGAGCAGTAAGGCAGAGTTGATGTCAGCAATGTTGAAAGGACTTGACAGGTCACTGTCTACTGGTGTAACCCTGCGAAGATGGTGGTCAGCTCGGAGCACACGGTTGGAAAACCATTTTTTTGATGGAGCCATGGACGATTGAATGATGCTACGTGCTATACTTTCAGCATTGATGTTAGGCTTTCTCTTGTTCAGTTTGCTAGCGCCATCTAGTTTCCTGATCAAATACCAACCTTTACGACTCGAGTGGGTGAGATTTATGATCTCAACTGTATAAATCCACCGCTGCTTTCAGGCCTCGTCTAGGGACTTCAGCAATTCTCTGGCCGTTTCAGGGTCGTCTTTGTCCTGAAATTCAGCATATAGACGGTCACTGTCCTCGTTCCAACATGGGGATGTACTCCTTTCTATACCCTCGAGGCATGTTTAGTGCTGGGTCAGCAAAATTCGCTTGCGGTGACTTATATAAACATTCGTAATTGCCAACGGTCCACACCGGATCGCTCATGCAGCAAAATCGCAACAAACAGAAGACTTTTTTAAGAGACACCACCGAGCTCTGAGGCCGAAACAGCGCCTGTGTTTCTGATTTTGTCACTTAACGTGAAACCAAGTGGGTATGGAAAGGGAAAAGATCCCTGTTAAGTTTGAAATGATTTGTAACTTTTCAGCTCTTATATTGAACGGATAGCGGTTAAAAACCTGGAAACGCCGGTTATAATGGGAAGTGCTACCAGGAATGCTGCAGATTGCTGAATTGAAGTGATTTTGTTTTGATTTATTTATAAAAAAACATATACAAGGGACCCGTACGTAGATGTGGCAAATAGAGTTAACGTTGCGAAAAGACTCGAACGTTTTTAAATAAATATTGCCTTAACTCTTAAGTGTTTGCAATTACTTTCAGAGTAAGTTGCATTGGAAATTGCCGAAAGAGCAATATCGAAAAACTCGTCCGAAGCAACGACGCAGAAAATCTCTCCAAATCCCTAAAAAAGCCTCAAATTTAAAAAGAAATTTCCAAAAAAAAGTTTGAAGAAAAAATTGAAAACAAATTTTTTCACACAAAATTTTTTTTTTACTAAGGCCGATCTTAGAACTAACCTAGAGCACTAAGGAGAGGTCTCTAACCCACACTTACCACTCAAACCCACAATATTCACGAAAAACGATCAAATATCGTGAAGGATCATCTTAATTAATTTTTAGATTAGCTTTCAGGAAAAAAAGAATTTGAAAATCGGATAAGATTTACTCGATTTATGTAGAAAAAACACGTTAGACCCTAGTAGTGACACAGTTTTAGGGCTGTGGCTGAGTCCAAAAGCTCAAAATCAAAAAAGTTTCTTTTATGGGTTGTGAGGCATGCATAGACCTTTCAAACAGTAGAAAACTTATGAAAATCGGAAAAGATTTACTCGAGTTATGTACAAAAGACCAAAAACCACTTAAACGGACGGCCCTAGCTCATTGGCCCTTGGGCCAACAGTGCCCAGATTCAATCCCAAAAAGGATTTTTCGATTACCTTTCAGGGAAAAAAAAGTTTTTGAAAATCGGTTGAGTTTCACCGTGATACAGACGTACGGACATTTTTTTATTGCTGATTCGTCATCTAAGAACCATGATCGATGCTCCCACCCCCACTCCCGGGTCGAAATTGGGGTGGTCGTCGTGGTAAACGCATGAGACCCCTTATGCCATCTGAAACTATTGATTTCGTTGGCCGAAATGTTCTCTCTTGTACCATATCACAAACAGAACCAACGCAGTCTCTCCAAAAAGGCCTAAAACTACTTTCTCTAAAATGTAATTCTCATTAACTTTGCCTTTCGAAGCAACTTTCTAACTACCAGAGTTCTAGAGATGTAAGAAATCATCCCTCCAAATTCCCTAAAATCCTGAAAACGTGTTCTTTAAAATTATATTCTCTACAACTTTACTTTTGAAAGCAACTTTCTAATTGCCGTAGTTCTAGAGATATGAGTCATTTCTAGAATCCAAGAATTCGGCTATTTTTTTACTAAAGTCCTATAACATGTGTTCTCTAAAATGTTATTGTCTTCAACTTTGCCTTTGACAGTAAATCTCCAAATGAAATTGCACAGTCAAGCAAAGAATGATGAAAAACACGAAAACCATCTGCTTTCGTGTATGGCCAAGAAGCTCAATTTCGTCCATTCCATAGGTTCCAGTGCCCAGACCATTGAACCGATTCCCACGAAAAAATTTTTCCACTTCTGTGGGATCAAATTGCGAAAAAGTTTCACCGACACCGACCCTCTAAAAGTCTTGTTTTTGGACACTTCTTCGATCGAATCTTCAGAACTACTTGACCGATTGTGCTGCTCTTCAAACAAACAAAGTTTAGGGGGATCGGTCGAACCGTTTGGAAAAAGAAGTTGAGACACCGAAGGCCAGACATTTTTTTATGCTGATTCATCATCTCTAGACGACAATAAATGTATCCCTCTAACTCCCGTCTCGATCTACCCCATGCTACATTAAAACTGCTTGCAGTTAACGTTTGTACTTCGTACGGGTCTAAAAAACTGTTGTTAGCGTTGAGGTTGACAAGCTCACATATGGTGCGTTAAATTTTCATTATACATAACTTAAATGCCCACTACAAATGTTATTAGCACCGTCACATGAGGAGGATGAGGATTAGGGGCGATTGGAAATAGACGCATGTGCGGCATGAGTAGCAAGATTTTACTTGAAAACGCAAAGAGTGCATGTGCATATGGCTTGATGACACAGTAAAGAAAACCGTTTTGTTTAAAGTTTCACTTGATTGATGTGCACCAGATGCGTCTAAAAGTGAAATAAACTTCCTCTCAAAAGAATCACAAAGAAACGAGCGTACACATTCAACTAGAACACTGAACGTCCGTAATTCATCAACGCTCGCTTATCTGCTACCATCGCTGTTCAAACCACTTAAACATCAAAATATGTTTTTGTATAAAACTATTCAGTTCAAACAGCGTATCATGTTTCGGTGCTTATGATAAGAGATTAGGTTGAATTGCTGATTTTTTTAAATAGTTCGTATATTATCAATCAAAAAAAAAAATACGATCCCATTTCAGAATAGAATTTGAAAACAAGGTTTTTCCTTTTTCTTTCTATGAAACGCTAAGTGCAAAGTAATTGGCAAATTTAAAGCGCCAATGATTTCAATTATCATCAACACATAAAGTGTTGAGAGGTTCCCCACTGCTACCAACATTCTGAACCATAATATGTTTACATTACACTAGAGATGTGCCCGAAACTTCGAAAAACCCGACCCGAACCCGAATTGTTTTTTTCGGGTTCATGGGTTTCGGGTTTCGAAAATTTTAATCGGGTCGGGTTCGGTCCGGGCCGGGTTTGGAAACAGTTCGGGTTTCGAGAAATTTTATCGGGTCGGGCTCGGTCCGGGTCGAGTTGTTGTATCATTTTAATCGGGTCCCGATCCTTTATTGACTTTTTATATTTTACAAAACTCGTCTAAATTTTATCATCTTACATTACACGAATTTTGTTTTAGTCTAAGCTCCGTGAAGAATGCAGACGTCGGGCCTTGAAATAATTTTTGTTTCGAAGTAATTTGGGTTGTGAGTTTCGAAAAACTTTAGTGTCTGGTTCGGTCCAGGTTGAGTTTTGAAACAGTTCGGGTTTCGGGTTTAGAAAAATTTTATCGGATCGAGTCCGGTCCGGGTCGGGTTTTGAAACAGTTCGGGTTTCGGGTTTCAGGTTTCGAAAATTTTAATCGGGTCGGGCTTTGAAACAATTCGGGTTTCGGGTTTCAAAAAGTTTTATCGGGACGAGTTCGGTCTGGGTCGGGTTTCGAAAAATGGTCGACCCGCTCATCTCTACATTACACCATGTGATATTAACCCTGCTACCACTTTTCTTTCCAAAAAATAAATTGACCTTAATTATTGCTTTCAACACTAAGGCCACCGTTGTAAATTGGAGATGACAATTCCCAGATATACAAATACGAAAAGAAGCCTCTTTTTCCTTTTGGTATCTAGTGCGACGCGACGTCGGCTTACGTCAAAGCGGTCAAAGCATAAGATATTTCCATGATGAAGTGCATAGACTGAAGCACACCATTGGTCGTCGTTTGACATATTTCAAACATATGTTTTGGAACTCTGCATACTTTGACATAAGCCAAGGCGATCCTAAAAATGATGGTCAAAAAAGAAAATATCCAGGCAAAACAGTGATTTCACCTTTTCTTAAAAGCTGCAAGTCTAGCAGATTATTTGTGGTTTCGTTGGATCTAAAGGCATTTGCTGTCAATACATCTCTGAAAATACCTTCTACAAATTATCCCACACGTGGTGTTGGTGAACACTTTGTTTTACTTTCCCCTATTTTTTGCTTTTGTTGACTTCTTGTTACCAAATAAAGCGATGGGCCAATTGTCGCCAATACACTCTCATCTATGTGTAGTAAGGACAATCCTTATTCATTCTTCCCTTCCTAGCAACATTTTTCAAGCCGAAGAACTAACATCGTGTAATAAAATTTGTAATCTACTCGCAATATTTGCTTTTTGATGCCACGGAGACGATCATAAATCTTTACTTGTTTCCCAAATATATATGACGAAAGTATGAGTTGTTGTCATAAATCATAATAAGATAACTGAATGAAGCTCTGAGATATAATTAAGATTTTTCTGTTTACATATGACATTTAATTACACTCTGTTGTGCTGCAGATTTACAAAGGATTTAAAAATGCGTTAGGTTTCAAATTTGAGTTTTTTTTTATTTTGTCATAAAAGAAAACAAACGTTCAAGCGCTTGGAACAATTTGCGAAAGAGTCTTCCAAACGTTGAAATTCTTTTAAAGTTAAAGCGCGTAGATCAGCTATTTGTGCAACAAGCTGCTTTTACTGCTGCCATAAGGAAAAAAAAACTAAGAGAAAATCAGCGATGTCTTTGTACGAAATTCACTGAAAAAAATCAAATTAGCGACAAAATTAAACAAAACAATCGTCGAGAATCTTCCGTCGCTAATTTGAATTTTGTCGGCGACTTTCGTTGAAAATCTTCGCTGATTTTCTCTAAGTTTTTTTCCTCATGACGGCAGTGCAGTGGACTTCATTTCTAAATGTTACGGTTTGACGTTTCTAAATGGAAATTTATATTGACATAAAACAAAGTGTAACATTCAGAAATTAAGAGGGCGTCTGAAGAAAGGTAAAACCTTGTCAATCAAGGCAGTCTGGTGCTGAAGTTCTGATTTCGCCTGGGAATAAAAAAAGGCAGCCTGGTGCTGAACATCTGTTCTTACTAGAGTGAAGGCAGGTGTGAGGTCTATACGTCACATAATATTCAATTCGGCACCAGGTGCTGCTGCCCTCTGCATTCAAACTGTCATAACTGGTGCTGAGTTGAAACTTATATGACGTATAGATCCAGACTGCCTTCTTTATTGGCAGATTATGAGCTCAAGTACGCAACCAGTTGTCAAATTATAAACTAATACGATGTAATGTACTCGCTACTTCCTTAATTTTGGCATTTTCAAATTTTGGGCACCAAGTGTTCTGGCTGAAAGTGCAGCGAAAAGTTTGTTAAAAAGCTAAAAAAGTAGCTCAACTACTAGATGGAAAAACAATGATTTTATATAGATATTGAGGCCCTTTTTTGAAATTGACAATATTTTTTAACAAAATTTACTCTGGAAAAATATCGTTTTTATCGGACGCGCTCTCGGGGGCATTCAAATAGTGCGCACGCACTTTTTCGACAATTTTAGATCCCCCTCCCCCTTTTCGCACGATTTTTGATACCCCTCCCCCTGAAATTGCGCACATTTTAAAAAAATTGCCAGAAAATATTTAGGTTTTTGGTAGCGGATTGTCGAAAAGTTACTTCGTACAAGATAAAATAGCTGAATGGCCCCTAAGTCATATGTAATGGTTTTTTTTTGCGCATCCGATGTAAAACACCCGGTACTCAATTTTAAAAGTATAACAGTAGATTATGCACCTCTTGCCAAAATAGGTACTTTGACGTGTGGGGCCTTATTGTGGCCATAGCCGAAGGGGTGGGTCATAATGCAACACGTTAAAATAACAATTTTGGAAATTTTATCTATCGAGAACAGATATATCGAGACACAAGTTAATGCGACATCGGTCTTTGTCAAAGTATAGCGTGTTTCATGATGGTATGTGTATGTACAATGTACATGTACAGTCTATACGTAAAATGTACATTCCTTAAAAGTTTACAAATTTCATCCCGAAATTCTCTGTACACCCGCACGATTTTAACTTTGGATGTTTGGAAATATCCAAAGTTACAATCGTGCGGCTGTATTTTATTGAAGTCACTCATTCACTCACTCTCCGTTCACGTTTACTGACGTTTACTTAGTTTCAGGGCCACAGATTTTCAAAAAATGGGTCATCGGTTTCGTTTGGGAGCTAGGGCAGCGAGAAGCTGCCGTACAAATCTCATATAATAGCATATTTTGCATGCAAAACTTGTGGGCGGATTGTAGGCGAACGCCTAATCAAGGCAGAATCAAAGCAGAATCGTAGTGTAAATCTGGAGGAAAATATTTTGCGGTGATTCAGGCGAAATTTTATTTTAAATTCAGGTTGGAGACAGACAGGTCCATGTACTTATATAAGACGGGATCTCTGCCACAGTAGCGCAATATGTCGTGGCGCCAAGTGCCTCTCCTTCAGTAACTAATGATATCACAACAAAAACCCTTAATAAGGAAGTGTGACTCAAGACATTTATTGTCCTTCCAAATCCTCTGTACGGAAAAAATTCCTTTGAAATTTTCTCACAATTGCCAAAAAAAAAAAACGTCACAAAATCGCGACCAAGAAACGTAATAAATTTTCCTTTGCTTTCACATTTTATCAGTTCAATTTTGAAAAAATTTCTAAAGAATTTAAAGAAACAAGGACTTGCTTCATAGATTTATCACACACTATTCGAGCACAAGGCAAATATCTACTGAGCGCGAAATTAACTATTCCTTGCCCATATCAAATTGTCCTCGACAATTGATTAGTAAAATAATTCTAAGGAGTCACATCATTCCCTCTCCATTACTCTCTTGATTGAAGTTAAATTTGTGTGTGAGTGTGTGGGAAATTCGTCGCAAATTTTCTACATTTGGCCGAGCAAAACTTTAAAAAGTCATTTACAAATATATTTTAGGGAAAATATTAGCAAGTAGCGAAAAAATTATTCGCTAACTGGATTTAGTGAGCGTTAGTCGCTAATAGCGACATGTGGTCTCCAACCCTGGATCGCAACGTGGTCTATGAAATATTGTCATCTACTTTTTTATTATATCAAATTTGGATTTTTGTGACTACAAATAAAAGATTTCGGTTAACGATTCCCCACTTGGAATCGTTCCCAAAATACTGGTGGCATTGCCGCGTTGCACCTCGACGCCTATTCTTTGAATGAAAAATGCTTTCGATCGAGGGTCTCCGGAAGCTTCTATAAGTATTTTTCCCAAATCATTCACAAACGCTTTCGTTCCATCTCCGAATTGTCCAAGGGTTTCCACCGCAAAGGCCACGAAGTCATTGTTCTGTATTATTGATTTATACTTTCTGAATTTCACGGTCTCTGCTATGTTGGCTGCGGATCCAGCTTCCTTTGATGTGCGACTTAAATATGATGGGGCTAAAGTGTCCTTGCATGTCGCATCCCATACTAGCGACTTGCCTTTTTTCCATGGGAAGATTGTCATCCCGTCAGGGTGTTTGCCATCCTCGCGGATCAGACCGGGTGGCTCGAGAACGGAAGAAAAACCTGCTGAACAGAGAGCTCTTTTGATTATAGCGTTTATTGATGAGTGTCGACCATATATCCTGGTGCTTTTGTTGCAAGATAAGCCTTGAACTCCGTTGCCACTTACTTTACACCCACAAACACATCGATATTGTTTGCAGATTGTACCACCCAATCGAAGAGAGATGGCTATTCGTAGTGATGTTTTGTCTAAGAGTGTGCCAAGGTTTTTAGAGGGTAGTGCGTGCAACCATGCGCCCGATTCCGGTAGAGAAAGAGCTAGCATTCGAGCGCTGTCTACAGCGGATGGTTTCTGGATCATTTCTAACTTAGCCTGGATGACGGGTATGTCCCAGTTGGATTGAAGGATCTGTGAGTGACTGTTGTTCGAGCGACGAAGTTTTCCTTGCCGAAAGCGCCTCTTCCGAGTATTGTCATTAGTATGGCATCACAAATGCCACAAAATAGAAATACAATAAAATATGCTTTGTATTATTTGACAAAGTGTCACAATCTTTATATGTATTGATGGATACTGTAATCAATTACGTACGAAATTGTATTTTATACGCCAATGGTGTCGCACTCATACTTTTTCGTACGAAACCAGCTGTCAAGAGTTTGGACCTAGATTATTATTTATCTACTAGTCTTGCTGCTTATGACTCTTTGTTCTGAGATCCTTTCACTATCGATTTGTTGTTACCTACTCTCTGTGATGTATACCAAAAACGAAATAGGAGTAGAATATCGACGTCTGCCAACAATGTCTTTGACATTGTACAGTCTAAGAAAGTGAAAACATACAGTTAGCAACCATCAAATTCAGCCCACACGTGTTAAGGTTAGGGGATGAGTTGGATTGTTACTAAATGTTTGCTCTCACTTTTCTTAGGCTGTAGCATTGACAATTCCGAGACGAGATTTAAAGTAAAAGAGTAATATTGTTTAGAGGTGACGAATATGCATCTTCTGTCCGTCCTCATTATGTCAGACCCGCACTGACGTCAATATAATCTCTAACGGTAAAGACAGAAACCGCCGAGACCGACATGCTTCGTACGGGAGTTCGAATACGCTCTCTCAAAGTTGCATCGACGAAATTTTTTGTATCTCTAAGTTCACCGAACGGTTTTGTTTGTCTACCACAAAATTCTCATTCCTTCTCATTCACACAATAGCTACTTTATTGATGGCTCTGCGCTCGAATTAACAGGATTGATTTTTTCGTGTGAAATAAAAAAACGTGGTGATAAAAAAATGAGAATAGAGTGTTGTATTTGCTTCGAAGAATTTTCCGCCACAGGTGAATACAAAATTGTAACGTCGAAATGTGGACATTTGTTTCACGAGAATTGTATTGCAATTTGGTTGGTCAATAATCGTTCATGTCCGCAATGCCGTTCAGCTGTTGTGCATCACAGTGAATTGCACGCTGTCCACTTCAGAGCAACGACGGCTAATCCTCAATTTAATCCCATCAACGTCACCAACCATCACCTCCTCGTCCAACTAGAAATCAACCGGAAAGAAGTCGAAAGTCTCAGATATCAAGTAAAAAATTTGGTCGACGAGAATAGAGAGTTGAAGGACGAGATTCGTCAACATGCAGATGAACAAATTCAGTTGTTGAATTTCCAGAAGCTGGCAATCCAAAATCTGCAGTCCAAAGCACAGGGTTCCAGAAACAGCAAGTAGTTTGCAAGATATCAAAATGTAACGTTGAACACTTTTTTTTCATTTAATTTTGTTATTTCTGGCAGTTGTAGATATTTTAAGAGCATTGTATGTCTAAGATGTTGACATCAACCCGCCAACGAAGTCATTTATTTCAACTCCTTTCATTTATTTTTACTGTGGAAAAGAGTTTATAGTTTTCAAAAAGAAGAGAATAATTTTTAATAAAGAATTTTTTCAATCAAAAATCGAATTAATGTTTAATCGCTCCCAGACCCAGACCCCTGGTCTCCGTGTGGGCAATGGCTGAAAATTTGTTTAGGTTGGGGACTATGAATAAAGTACGTATACAATTTATAATGGGAAGCCTTGGCCTAGCCAAGTTTTCATATATTATGGCATAAGAAGGGAGGGTCGAAAATTGGTACGCCAACATGCATACTTTTTATGGATGACCCCTCCCATAGTCCAAACTCACTTCTTCAAAAAATGTTCGTCCGAATCCCATGGGCTACAAACGTGACTTGAATTATCTGATTGCGTGAAATGGTCCGACACCAGAACAATAGGGTGGTCAAAAAAAATTAAGGTGTGAAATTAGCGCTCTGCTCTTTATCGTGGGACCATTATTTACTCATCTGAAACCAATTCGAACCTGGGAGTAGGTAGGGAGCATCGATCCTAGTGCCTAGATGACGAATCAACAATAAAAACGTTGTCCGTCCGTCCGTCCGTCTGTCACCGCGATAACTTGAGTAAAACTCAACAGATTTTCATAAACTTTTTGTCCCCTGAAAGGTAATCTAAATATCTTTAATGGGATTGAATCTAAGCACTGTCGGCCCAAGGGCTGCCGAACTAGGGCTGTTTAAGTGGTTTTTGGTCTTTTGTACATAACTCGAGTAAATCTCTTCCGATTTTCATAAATTTTCTTTTGTTTGAAAGATATGGGCATGGCCGACAAATCATGGAAGGCACTTGCAATTTTAAGTCCTTGGACTTAGCTGGGGCACTAACTTGATTCCTTTTGAACATAGACTTTCAAGAAAAATATATTGTTAAGACAATTATAAATGGACGAATGTGCATTGCTGTTACTCCTAGAAAAACTTCCGATTTTGTTAAACAACGCTTGAATGCTCGGAAGGCCGACAGCTTAAGTTCTTAGTACTTTGCGCGGGCTCATGAAATTTTCATTCCTCTTACTCCACGCTTTTAGTTTGGCGTCAGCTTTGGCTTATGTCAAAGTATACACAATTTCATAACGAGATTCATAACGAAGCAGCGACATTAGGGTGGTCCAAAAAACTATACTGTCGAAAAGTGTGGGGCACCAGCGTTTAAAAAAATCTAAATGGGTCCCTGATAAAAGGTGTCTATGGAGGCAACTCAATCTGGAGTGATCTAGGGGTGCCGCAAAATCAAAATAGTCAAAAAAAAAAAACCCAAAAACAGTGAAAAACGTAGACTTTTATGAAATTACATGAAACTAGTAGAAGGGTAGGAGCAAGCAAGTTTTGCGAAATTCGTTCAGAATACTCCTCAGAGAACGCTTTTTTGATTTATGTCGAGTTTCCGCACGGTATCGGAGTCATGGGTGCTCATTGAAGAACTAAGTGTACCCAACTTTTCCTAGCGCCAGACCGCGACGACGACATCAGGTAGTGGCAAACTAATTTCAGGGAAATGTTAGGAATGAATAGTACTTTCAATATTGAAAATAACATTTGGGTTCAATTAATAAAGTTGAAGTGAAACTGGAGCAATAACCTAAAAAGTGGTAAAAAGCGGTGATTTTTGAGGTTAGCTGAAACTTTTTCGCAAATATCTCTACGAAATAAGCATGGTAATTGCTTTCCAAGGTTTTAAATGAAAGTTATGGACCTCAGGAAAGCAACCAATTAAATTTGGTGGAAATGGATTGAGAGGTTTTAGTTGTAGAATAAATAGAGTGGGCCAAACTCGGGCTGCTCGACAGTACATTCAAAAACACCAGGATATTTTAGGAAAATGGATGAAAGAATAAAACTCTGTAACCTTAACAAAGGTCACTCTCCTCGATATGCGATGAATCGCAAGACAAAACAAACGAATGAATATTGAATTGATATCCAATTTCATGTAGAGCTTCAACTATTTTCTTGTTCTCATAAATATTTATCTCTTCATACCAAAACAACGAGCCTCAGACACACACATGCAAGACTTCGTTATAATTTAAAATATTAAACTCATGTCGTTCCAGTAAAAAGTCAGTGTTTGGTTAACCTTTGGATCGGTTGCTGCTGTTTCAGTCTTGTTTTGCTTCATTTGTTTTGTTTATTTTATTGTACACATTCAATAATGCTGGGTATACGTGTATTGTGCACACCGAAAAATGCAATTCAGATCGGTGATGTTTTGGCACGATTCATGTCAACCGGTGGATCAAGCAACATTGGATTCATCGGATTGGGTAACATGGGTGGACACATGGCAAACAATTTAATGAAGCAGGTTTGTAGTTGTCTTTCATTAAGAAAAGCGAAATATTTATTGTTAAATATACCCCTATGACACACCTCCAAAACCTATGGCGCTTATGACGAGTTATAAAACATTTAGCGTAGATTAACTTCAAATTTATTCGCATTTTTTGTTACTACGTGTTGCTCGTGTTATCAATTTATTTTTAGACCATTAAGTGTGTGCGTACACTTCAGTCAGACTTAACACGTTTGCTAAAACCAGCACGCATGTATTTTGCTGATGTGTTCTGATGGAAAAACAGACTTGTTCATGATACAACTTCAATATAACCATTCAAATTGCATTAAGTAGTTGATTACAACGACTAATCAGTGCTGAGTGCCACTTCAAGACGCGTTTCTCTAATAACTGGGGGTTTTATGCTCAAAACTCATACAAGTGTATGAATGAAAAAAATGAGAAAATTAGCAAATAATGGAAACAGAATTTTATACCATTTGTAACATTTATTATAAAACGGGGAAGTATATTATGCAATTTCAAAGCATTTTATACTATCGAAGGGATCATAATACATCATGCCACTTATTTTACCTTTCGATGGTATAAAATGCTTCCATGTCACATAACATTCTTACAGGTTTACTCGTTGGCCAACGAAAACTTGTCATTACATGCATATGTGAAGTTACTCATTACCTGCTATTCAATACATGAATATCTACATGTAATGACATACTGACAGGACACAGAGTAAAACAGTATACAGAGGGCGTAGTAAGTCATCCATTCTGAATTATTTGGTGACACTCGCAAACTCATTTGTGTATTTTTAAGCAACTCGCTTTAAAAACTGTTTTCTGACAACTACAAGGTATACCTCGCCTTCTACACTCGTCAAAAAACAGTTTTCAAAGCTTTTTGCTTAAAAACACCATCTTGAGTTAGGCTCATTTTATCAAATCGATCGCTCATGTAATGACTTACTCTCGCACAACAGACCCATCGGAGGCTTAGATGCAGGGCTTCGGCCCACCCACCACTAATCTACTTCCGCACTCCCCACTGTAATCTACTAATACATACACGTTGTATTATTATACTAATGTATGATGATGATACAGTAGAAAATGCACTGACTTCGACATTTTTATTTTGACAAATAAGGGGTTTGCAGGTCGCGCCGAAGGTAAGGGATGCATGTGGTTGTGGTCAACATAACAATCTCCAATCCAGTACGTGCTTTATTCAACTCGCGAAGTTCCACTCATATCACAAAATTGATCTCTCATGTAATGAATTATTTTCCCTGCATGGAACGTAATCTACTATTTACTTGAATGCGAAAATCATTTTGAAGAATGAGGTGAGAAAACTCTTGCTTTCCTTATTTCTCCCTAACCCGACCTAGGTTTATGCGAGAACAGTTCCTACGTGACTTGACCCCCACACTTTCATTGCGTAACTTTCAACCAGATTTAACTAATTTTCGTTAACAATACGCAACTCACAAAATGATTCTGTAATTAGTGTGCCTTCATAAGGAAAAAAAGCTTTGAGAAGATCAGCAAGATTTTGAACGAAATTCGCCAAAAAATACGGATAAAAAATCCGGAGGCTACAAAATCCGGAGGCTTCAAAATCAGGAGGCGTCAAAATCCGGTGGCGTCAAAATCCAGAGGCATCAAAATTCTGATGATGTTGTTGCGTCTGGATTTTGTAGCCTCCGGATTTTTCGTCCGGATTTTGACGCCTCTGGATTTTGTGTCTCCGGATTTTGTAGCGGCACCAAAAAATACAAATAAGCGACGAAAATATGCAAAAGATTCTCGGCGATTGTTTTGTTTAACTTCTTCGCTGATTTTCTGTAAGTTTTGGGAACCGTACGAAGTACGAAGGTCCTATACGTTTACTTCAAACAATGGGGTAGATCGAGGTGGCAGTTGAGGGGGTTGCATTTATTATCGTCTAAATATGATGAATCAACAATAAAAAAAATGTTCGTCCGTCTCCACTTTTTTCCCAAACGGCTCAACCGATCACCCTAAACTTTTTTTTCCTGAAAGATACATGCCTCCCATGATTCAAGTTCGCAGATGAGCAAAATCGATCTAGTGGTTCCGGAGATATGGTCGAGGAAGTGAACAAAAACATGGTTTTTCGAGGGTCGGTGAAGCTTTTTCGCAAATATCTCTTCAAGTACAGCAAGGAAATTGCTCATGTTGTTGTCAAATAAAAGGATTTGATGTCAGAAAATTGAGAAAAAAATTTTGTGCGAATCGGGTCAGGGCTCCGGCCACCCGGTCCAGTGGAATTGACGAAATTGAGTTTCTTGGCCATATACGAAAACAGTTTTTCGTGTTTATTTCCTTAACTATGCAATATGGAGATTCACTGTCAAAGGCAAAGTTGCAGAGAATGAAATTTTAGGGTACATGTGTTTCAGGGTTTTGGGTAAAGATGCCTAAATCCTGGGATATGACCACTTCTAAATTGGGAAGGATGGCCCATATGTCTGGAACTATGAGAGATAGAACGCTGCTTCCAAAGGCAAAGTTGTAGAAAATAAAATTTTAGAGAACAGGTGTCTCAGCATTTTGGGTGAAAAGACCACAATCCTGGGATATGACCACTTCTAGAATTGAGAGGGATGATCCATATCTCTAGAACTATAAGGGGTAGAAAGTTGCTTCCAAAAGCAAAATTGTAGACAATCAAATTTTAGTGAACGCGTGTCTCAGGATTTTGGGTAAAAATACGCCAATCCTGGGATATGACCACTTCTAGAATTGGGAGGGATGATCCATGTCTCTAGAACTATAAGAGGTAGAAAGTTGCTTCCAAAAACAAAGTTGTAGACAATAAAATTTTAGAGAACACGTATCCCAGGGCTTTGGGTAAAACTGCCACAATCCTGGAATATGACCACTTCTAGAATCGGGAGCGGTGGCCCATATCTCTGGAACTATAAGAGTTAGAAATTTGCTTCCAAAGGCGAAATTGTAGACAATAAAATTTTAGTGAACGCGTGTCTCAGGATTTTGGGTAAAAATACCACAATCCTGGGATATGACCACTTCTAGAATTGGGAGGGATGATCCATATCTCTAGAACTATAAGAGGTAGAAAGTTGCTTCCAAAAGCAATGTTGTAGAGAATAAAATTTTAGAGAACACGTGTCTCAGGATTTCGGGTAAAAATTCCCCAATTCTGGGATATGACTTCTAGAATTGGGAGGAATGACCCATAAATGTAGAACTATAAGAGGTAGAAAGTTGCTTCCAAAGGCAAAGTTGTAGAGAATAAAATTTTAGAGTACACGTGTTTCAGGGTTTTAGGGAAAAATGGCCTAATCCTTGGATATAACCATTTCTAGATTTGAATGGTCTGTGATGTACTTCGCTAGGGCCTTTGACATTACCTTAGGTAATTTCTATGGTTCCTTGAAATTCCTATAGTTATAAAAGAACATAAAACGTTGGATTGTTTGCTTATTACTACATTAAGATATGTTCGAGTCTTTTTGCAAGATTTATTCTATTTGCCACATCTATTCTGTTTGTCACATCTATTCTGATACGTACGGGTCTTTGGTTATGTTTTTCTTATGACGACAGTATTGTACTTAGTACTACATCTTTTGTATTTCCCAGGATCCCCTAAGAATTTTCAGTTTGTGAAAAATATGTCTTTGTTGTGAGAAGCCTTGTTCCAAGCTAATTTTATGTTGTTATGAAAAAGCACGTCTTTGAAATTCCCTTTCCCTGTTTTGTGAGCTTACCAGTTCGGACACAAAAACACCCACACACGCAATCGCAACATATTGCAAAAAATCAAGAAAAATGGTAAAATTTGTAAGCAAAATTTTTAAAACAAACACCAAGCACATGATAACAAATAAAAGATATTTGTTACATAAAACCTAAAAGTAGCTCTATTGTTTACTTGTGATGTGAATTATCTGTTATCAACCTAGAATTTACTTTTAATTTTTTCTTCGATAAAATAATTGTCGTGTGGTAAAATTCAAGGTCATTGCGTCATGACCCGCATTATAGGTACTTGCCAGTCTCGATTAATTTTTAGCTTTTATGAATAAATTCATCAGAATGAATAATTGGCTCAACGTTCTTTTGGATTATCTGTCAGGTGAGGTTGCACAATAGGCGAAGAAGTTGTCTAGGTTCGTGGAACTCAGGACTTTCATGAGATCCTGTCCACTCATCCTACACTTAGAGGATTTACGTGTATCACAGACAGATCAGATGTTTCTCCTTGGTTTCTGTTTCGTCCTTGCTACTAGCTGACATGTCATCTTATTCAGGTTTTAGGTCGACCAAATCATTTGGTCCAAAGCAAAAATTGGATTTGGTGTTCAGTTCAGTTTTACCAGCACGCGATCTTTAATGAAACTTAACCCGAATTTATCACTTCAGATTCAGTAAATACAGGCACGGTTGTTCAGCTCAACTTCAAGCTCGTAGGTGAACCTGATCCTTTTAGATTTGTCTGGTCAAAACGACTGGACCTCGGGATACAAATCTTTGTTTAAGGATCGTAGTGGGTCGACCCACAATTTTAGCGGGTCGACCCACATCTGACCCACAGTTGCAGAATTCACAGAAATCGTTTTTCTGTGTGTTTTAAAACTTTGGGTAAGGTGTGGGTCGATCCGCTAAAATTGTGGGTCAGGTGTGGGTCGACCCACTCCGATCCCTATTTTTGTTGCTTCTCCCAATCATCACATAAATTTTCGAAACCTCCTTTTTACACCACGAACCTGTCCAACATGACTGCTCCAAGCTTAGGTATGTCAGAGAGTTGAACCTCGATCCTGAGTCTCAGATGAGAGAAGTTCTCTTTAAAGAACTTCAGGCATTCAAATATTACGTAAACGCCTGTTTATTCCTCGAGGTGGCAGCTGTATTTTGGATCGATGACGATTCACATTGTGTTTTTGGGAGTGGAATTACTGGTTCCTGGACCGGTTATTTCTCACAGTAATTGAACACAAATCTTAGTTGACGTGACCTGTTCCAAGTTGAAGGAATTCATTTTTAAAAAATTCTAATAAAACAAACTCTTTCCAGGGTCACAAGCTAAACGTTTATGATGTCTCATCACCAGCGTGTGACGCTCTAAAGACCAAGGGAGCAAATGTGTGCTCTAGTCCTCAAGACGTTGCGAAAAATGCCGATTTTGTTATAACAATGTTGCCCAACAATGACATCGTGTCCAAAACCTACGAAACCATTGTTAAGGATGGCGTTAGCAGCAAAACCATTTTCATTGACTCGAGCACAATTGATCCAAACGTCGCTAAATCGGTAAGTGAATCGAAAACGGAACGAATCTGTCGTTTAAACAAGAAATATCGATTTCGTTAGATTCAAAAGTTGGTGACCTCCAAAGGAGCAAGATTTGTGGACGCACCAGTTTCCGGAGGTTTGTTCAAATTATCCATTTGTAGTGGTGGAAAATGACGTGGGAAATGTTTTGTAGGAGTTCCTGGAGCAGAGGCAGCCACATTGACATTCATGGTAGGAGGAACAAGTGCTGAGTACGAAGCTGTTAAATCCACTTTGGAGTGTATGGGTAAACGTATCACTCATTGCGGAGACTATGGGATGGGTCAAGCAGCTAAACTTTGTAACAACATGTTACTTGGCATTTCCATGATCGGTGTTTGTGAGACAATGAACCTGGCCATTCGGTTTGTTTGAAATATAATTTTTCAACGAATTTATGAAAGTTTATCGAGCGAAATGTTTTCACAGACTGGGTCTCGATGCTAAAATGTTCATGGATATCGTGAACTCATCGACTGGCCGATGCTGGTCCTCAGAGGTATACAATCCAGTTCCCGGACTAGTGCCAACAGCACCAGCCAACAAAGATTATGCCGGAGGATTCTCAACCGAATTAATCACAAAAGATTTAGGATTAGCGTCTGGTGTAGCGACCGCATCGAATACACCCATTCCACTAGGAAGTATGGCGCATCAAATTTACAGAACATTGAAATCACGTGGTCTCGGAAATAAAGACTTTTCCGTTGTGTATGATTTCTTGAAAAATGAAAAGAATAATTGAATTATTCGTTTCGATAGATGAACGGACGCGGTGTGAGATTTTGCATTTATTTTTCATTTGAATTTTTATTTCGCATTTTGTTTAGCAGCTTCGAAAGTTGCATTTGCCTAGGACCGTTATATACTTTTAAGTAATCGATAAGCAGTTTTTTTGCTATTAAAATAAAATTTCCTTATTGTAGCGATTTATTTCTCTTCACTATTCATGTTTCTAGAAGGAAATTTTTAAGATGTTGAGCAGAATTGAATGAGGAGTTGACTGCATGTCAATTTAACAGATCCGTCCGAAGTACTGTGGATCTAAGTCTGCGGTACAACAAAGAATCGAAATACAGTCTCATGGACAAGATTGCCTCTATAACTTTCTCAGTGAAACTAAGAACTGTCCCAGTTTCTAGACTCCTGGTTGCAAGGGGCAACGTCCTCTTCAGTCAATTAAAAAGTTTGTTTAGGTTCGCGGTAGACGTTAGGACCGACCCGCAGCTTCAACATGAGCTTTGCAACTCATAGTCACATGGGCAGAAATGTTCCGCTCAATTGTCTCTACAACTTTGCTTTCGAAATCCACCTAACGTTTCACTGACAGCAGAAAAACGAAATGTTAAAAACGTAGTACTTCGCACGGTGCGCACAATGGCTTGTGAGACTATCATCAATTAGGAATGGTAAACTTGGTTTGACTTTAGAGATGAGCAGGTCGACCATTTTTCGAAACCCGACCCGGACCGAACCCGACCCGATAAAATTTTTCAAAACCCGAAACTCAAATTGATTCTAAACCCGACCCGATAAAATTTTTCGAAACCCGAAACCCGACCCGAATAAAATTTTCGAAACCAGAAACCCAAAACCCGAAAAAAACAATTCGGGTTCGGGTTCGGGTCGGGTTTTTCGAAGTTTCGGGCACCCCGCTCATCTCTATTTGACTTAGCAGCAAAAATAGAAACTCCATTAATTCAATTCTTTGGATGTAGATAACTCTTTTGCAATACAAAAGTAATCTTTAAGATCGTAGCAAATCCTCAAAAAACCTTCGAATTCTCGGAAAATCCACGAAAATCAAAGAAAATCCTTCCAATCTCAAAGAAATGAGAAGAATTCCACAAAAACGGTAAAGAAAATCATTCAGAATTTTTATGAATCTTCAAAAAATCCTTGCGAATCCTCTGAATATTTTTTTAGTCTCGCTGGACGTACTTCGATATTGATCCACTGTGGAAATTGATGGATCCATCGAACGATTAAAAATTATTAAATTATTCGGTCCAGCTTTATCAGCCGGACCCTTACAAAAATCATCCCAGTGACATTAACAGAGCACGCTAGGATAACGACTCTGTTAACACAAAATCTAATGATTGGGTGTTAAGTTAGAACAGACCTGTTGAGCTTTAACGACTTTTTAACGATATGTTTTCAACAATTCACCAGACGTTTATAAATTTCGTTGAATGTCACAATTCTTTATAATTGAATGAAAGCCCAGGTGAAAATGAAAGTCTCAAAAGTTCGAAAAACGTATACACACAGTCTCGAAATACATGGGAGTTGAGACCGTGAGTATACGTTTTTTGAACTTTTGAAACTTTTATTTTTACCAGGAAGAATACTTTCGACTGAAAAATCTTTCTACAATTTGATTAGCGAAGTTCACAACTCCTCCTCAAAGTGACATGATCAATAATTCTCCTCCTCAAAATTGCAATGAACAAACTCCTTCTCAGTGAATTGAAGTTATGCACCTGACGAAAAAAAATTCATTGATCCAAATCATGAAATTGAAGATCCAAAAATGTTTGATTGCCATTTCCAAAAGTATGTCATCGACCGAGCCATGCAATTCTATGCCAAATTTTATTTTATTTTTTTTTTAATCTTGTATTGTTGTTGTTGTAGCTATGATCTCTTGATCCATGCCCGACTATGATTCATGCCATGTTCGGCTATGTTTGTTTGCTATGCTAACAGCTATGCTCGGCTATGCTTATAACTATGCCCACGGTTACGTCCACATCTATGCTCGCAGCTACGCCAATTTTGCTATGTTCAAATTATGCCGAAACTATGCTTGATCCAGTGCCATAATTTTGAAAACTTTCCAAAAATTTCGAGTAAAATAAACGATACAAGAAACAACAATCCAATAGGTTGTGAGTCCAGGGACGTTTATTTAATCGGGTAAAAAATTAATTGATTAAACGTAACTTTGCATAGCAGCATAGCAAGACATAGCAGTATAGGAAGACATAGCAGCATAGCAAGACATAGCAGCATAGCAAGACGTAGCAGCATAGCAAGACACAGCAGCATAGCAAGACATAGCAGCATAGCAAGACATAGCAGCATAGCAAGACATAGCAGCATAGCAAGACATAGCAGCATAGCAAAACATAGCAGCATAGCAAGACATAACAGTATAGAAAGACATAGCAGCATAGCAAGACGTAGCAGCATAGCAAGACATAGCAGCATAGCAAGACATAGCAGCATAGCAAGGCATAGCAGCACAGCAAGACATAGAAGCATAGCAAGACATAGTAGCACAGCAAGACATAGAAGCATAGCAAGACATAGCAGCATAGCAAGACATAGCAGCATAGCAAGACATAGCAGCATAGCAAAACATAGCAGCATAGCAAGACATAGCAGCATAGCAAGACATAGCAGCATAGCAAGACATAGCAGCATAGCAAGACATAGCAGCATAGCAAGACATAGCAGCATAGCAAGACATAGCAGCATAGCAAGACGTAGCAGCATAGCAAGACATAGCAGCATAGCAAGACACAGCAGCATAGCAAGAAATAGCAGCATAGCAAGACATAGAAGCATAGCAAGACATCAGGATTGTAAGGCATAGCGGCGTAATCAGGCATAGCAGCGTAGTTCAGCATAGCAACATTGTCCGGCATAGCAGCGGCATTACTTTGGATTGTTGTTTCTTATATCGTTTATTTTACTCGAACTTTTTGGAAAGTTTTCAAAATTATGGCATTGGATCAAGCATAGCGTCGAGTCGGCTTGGTTAATAGCATAGCAAATTGGCCTAGCTACGAGCATAGCTGTGGACGTAGCCGTAGGCATAGTCATAAGCGTAGCCGAGCGTAGCTGTTACCATAGCAAACAAACATAGCCGAGCATAGCATGGATCATAGCTACAGCAACAATACAGGATTTGAAAATTAATTTGGCATACGATTCATTTCAATCAAGAAAATTTGGCTTTTGGATCTCTTTACCAAGATCAATGAATTTCTCTTTGTTTGAGCAAAACTACAATTCATCAATGAGAAGTATGGTCGTTGTAATTTTGAGGAGGAGATTGGGATTTTGATCATGTCACTTTGAGGAGGAGTGTTGGAGTGTTCAAAGTAACCCAATCAACTAATTTAAATTACAATTATCAAAGTGATCGACTTGATGCAAAAATCATTTTTTTGTTAGTAATAAACGTATCTTAGAAGAAACAACAGCTTGTTGGAGTCCTTAAGAATCCAGGACATAGATTCGTGTAAAACAAGAGTTTATACGAAGGAAAGTTTAATTACGTCAAGACATGACGAACACACAATTTAGACTAAAGTTACTGTGATTATAAATCAATGTGATTGTTATGTTGATCTCCAACACTCCTCTTCAATCAGATTGGTTTGGACATCACTATTTTCTTGATTGACAAGTAAAACCATGAAACTATTTAAGGGACAGTCTGCCTCCTCCTGAATTGCTAATTTTCCACAGCATTCTGTCGATTCACTTATTTCTACCGAATCTGTCTGTTTGAGGTCCAATCAATACTTCGCTAATGCTTGGCTATGCTACGCCATGCCCGACTATGCATATTATCATGCTCAGCTACGCAATTGTTATGTTCATCGCAATCCCATTGCCATGTCGTTGTTATACAATGCTTTATAATTCCTTGTAATGTTCTCGAAACGATATTTGACTATGCTGCTACATCTTGCTACGCCGCTATGACTTGCTACGCTGCTATGCCTTGCTATGCTCTTTTGCAATTTTGCCTTGCTATGCTGCTATGTAATGCCGCAATGCAATGCTATGCTTCGCTATGCCAAATTATGTTATAATTGTGTCCACAAGATTTAATGAACGTCCCTGGGCCCATAACCTGTTGGAGTCCTTAAGAATCCGGGACAAAGATTCGAGTAAAACTAGAGTTTATACGAAGGAAAGTTTAATTACGTTAAGACATGACGAACACACAATTTAGACTAAAGTTGCTGTGATTATAAATCAATGTGATTGCTTTGTTGATCTCCAACAATAATTAGTGAAATATTGATGAAAAATCGCCACCTAACGTTTCACTGACAGCAGAAAAACGAAATGTTAAAAACGTAGTACTTCGCACGGTGCGGTACCACAACGGTTTGTGAGACTCTTATCAATTAGGAATGGTAACCTTGGTTTGACCTAGCAGCAAAAATAGAAACTCCATTAATTCAATTCTTTGGATATAGATAATTCTTTTGCAATACAAAAGCAATCTTTAAGATCGTAGCAAATCCTCAAAAAACCTTCAAATTCTCAGAAAATCCACGAAAATCAAAGAAAATTCTTCCAATCTCAAAGAAATGAGAAGAATTCCACAAAAACGGTAAAGAAAATCATTCAAAACCCTTATGAATCTTCAAAAAATCCTTGCGAATTCTCTGAATATTTTTTTTAGTCTCGCTGGACGTACTTCGATTTTGATCCACTGTAGAAATTGATGGATCCATCGAACGATTGAACATTATTAAATTATTCGGTCCAGCTTTATCAGCCGGACCCTTACAAAAATTATCTCTATACAAACCCAGAGCACGTTAGGGTAACGACTCTGTTAACACAAAATCTAATGATTGGGTGTTAAGTTAGAACAAATCTGTTAAGCTTTAACGACTTTTTAACGAGATGTTTCCAAACAATTGAGCAGATGTTGTAGGTCACAAAATACTGTGTTATTATTGCATTGTTCACAATTTTGCATATTTTTGTTGATATCTGATTCTGACGACACCGTGCTTCAATACTCAAAACAATCATTTATGCTGAACGATTTGAACCTCCTTAGTTCTCAGAGAATTTGTTGTTTGTAATCGTGGTGAAATCCAATTATATGATCTTTAGAAGAGATCCTTCTCCTTTAGCTTTGAGTTGATTTTTAATGATTCAAGTGCTTCCATTATGAAATATCTAGAATGGATTTCGAATGAGCAGCTCACATGGGACGACCACATTTGCAAAATTATAAAGAAAATCTCGTCTGCAATAAGTGTTCTCAAGCGAGTCCGGTGGATCGTGCCTGTCTCAGTCCTTTTCAATGTACCTATAAACGAATTACTTTTACTACAAAAAAAAACTTTCCGCAACATTTACGGCTTGAAATACGGAGCTTCAGTGAGCCAGTAGTTTGTTCATTTTTGATTCGTTTGATTTTTCTTGGTTTTGTACGATTGTACGGGTGATAAAATTCATGGGTTCGGAAAACTGCATGACCGCCTATTTTACTGTAAAAAGGGAAACAGACCCAGAGCAGCTATTCATGTTTCGAAAAATTTGAATGCAATGATACTGAACCAGCTCACGGGTAATGACTTGGTGGCGGTTAGAATCTGTAGGAAAGTTGATGAGGGGGGCAATTTTGTCATAGTTTCATCTTACATGCCATATGATTCGCCGACACCACCACCGGGAGTTCTCCTGGAAAAAACTGTCGAATTTTGTTTACGCGAGAACGTTCCACTGATAGTTGGAGCTGACGCCAATTCTCACCACACGATTTGGGGTAGCTCTGACATCAATAAAAGAGGTGAAGCCTTAGTACAGTATCTAGTGACAACGGATCTTTTGGTGATGAACAAAGGGAAAAGTCCTACTTTCGAAAACTCAGTGAGGAAGGAAAGGATAGATGTGACGTTAGCTTCATGTAGTGTATCTGAAAGGATTCATTCGTGGAGAGTGACTGATACAGAAACCTTCTCTGAACATAAGCTCATTAAATTCAACCTAAAGGGCCTTTTCCCGAAAAGGGAACCCTATAGGAACCCAAGGAAAACGAACTGGGATATTTATAGAGCAAAGCTGAGCGAGAAATTGGACGAAATATCTTACCAAGAACGGTATGTTACTGTAGACTGTTTGGAAAAAGCAAAGATAGACATCACGGCTGCCATCATTGGCGCCTTCGAATTTGCATGTCCACTGCAGACTCCTAGACCACTGTATAAGGACTCCCTTTGGAGCAAAGATCTAGCAGAGAAGAAGAAGCAGTTGAGAAAAGCCTGGAACAAAGCTGGTAGAAAAAACTTAGAAGAAGACGAAAGGGAAAAGTACAAAGAAATTCACAGAGAGCTTTTGAAGGATTACAAACTAGCACACGAACAGCTAAAAGAAAAATGCAAGGTAAAATTTTTCGACGAAGCTAATTCTGTCCCAGCGTACGCTAGAGTGCACAAAATTCTAGCTAAAGACCCTTCGGCACAAGTAGGTTCTCTACAAAGGCCAGATGGAACTTTCACTAGAGATAGCAGGGAGACGGTAGACATCTTTTAGAAGTACATTTTCCTGGTAGTGTCCAAACCGAAAGTACCCAGCGTATGAAACCTTCCTTTGTCCCTTCTCGTAAGGACTGGTTATTCGCCGACAGAAAAACCAGACAAGGCAAGGTCAGATGAGCGATTCATAAATTTCACTCTTTTAAGTCAGCTGGTTTAGATAAAATCTTCCCAGCACTGCTTAAGGAGGGTTTTCAACTATTGATTGGAAGGCTGAGATCCATTTTCAAAAGTTCGATAGCCCTTGGCTACGTACCCGAGGGATGGGAAAAAGTAAGGGTGGCCTTAATACCGAAGCTCGGAAGAACGAGCCATAGCGAAGCAAAAGACTTTAGGCCCATTAGTCTAACCTCTTTTCTATTGAAGACAACTGAGAGACTCTTAGATTTTTACATAAGAGGCGAAGTCCTTAAATGTTTCCCACTTCATGCAAACCAGCATGCATACCAAATTGGTAAATCAACTGACACTGCGCTCCACCAGATGACAAGTAAGATTGAAAACATGATCTATAACGATAAAGTTGCTCTAGGCTGCTTTATGGACATCGAAGGAGCGTTTGACAACACAGACTTCGAGGTCATAGCAGCAGCGACAAGAGAGAGACAAATGAGCGACACTGCAACCAGGTGGATAGTTCAAATGCTGAGTAGTCGATCAGTGGAAGCTACAATATGTGGAACGAGTTCCAAGCTTGGAGTGACTAGGGGATGTCCACAAGGTGGCATTTTATCCCCCATTCTTTGGTGCATGGTAATTGATTCGTTACTAGTAGAGCTTAACAATTCAGGCACCTTCACTCAAGGGTATTCCGACGATGTTTCTTGTCTTCTTTGCGGAAACTTTGTTGACCTGATGAGAACCACTCTAAACTCAGTGGAGAGCTGGTGTGCTAAAAACAAGCTTCGGGTGAATCCAATCAAAACTAAGATCATTTTGTTCACGAGAAAGAAAAATGCAAACGAATCCAATTTGGGTAGGTTTACTCTTTTCGGTGAAGTAGTTAATCCTGTAGCCAAACTGAAGTACTTGGGCATAATTCTCGATCACAAATTGACTTGGATTCTTCACTTTGAAGAAAAAATTGATAAGGCAATCGGTATTTTCTGGATGTGCAGGAACGCTTTCGGTAGAACGAGCGATCTGGTGGATATGCACCGCAGTGATCAGACCAACTTTGTGTCACGGATGTGTGATGTGGTGGCCTAGAGTGGATGTTCAAACATCTAAAAAACGTCTCGACATGTTGCAACGGCTTGCAGGTTTATGTATCACAGGAGCCAAAAATTCCACTTCCACTTTGGCGCTAGAGACGCTCCTATCCATACCACCTCTGGATTTGCATGTTAAATCAGTAGCATTTAATACATTGATAAACATGGAATGTAACGGAGAGTGGCTTACTTCTTCAGGTAAGGGGCATAGAGCGATCAGAAATCTCATTAGGGAAGATCTGTTGGATATGCCTAGCGATCAAATTAAGGCAGTGCTGATGCTTGATGACAAGTTTAAATGCATTATTCCTGATCATCTGGTTGGGCGATTTTAAGGTTTATCCCCCAGCTGAGGGAATAGTATGTTACACAGATGGCTCAAAACGAGACGGCCTATCAGGCGCTGGTTTCCATTGTGAACACCCTCATATAGAAGTCAGTCTGTCAACAGGAGAATACGCAACAGTTTTTCAAACGGAGCTCTTTGCCATATCAGAGATATGTACATCTATGATGTCGAAAGAGATTACCGGGAAAAACTTATACGCCTGCACAGATAGCACATCAGTAATACAAGCAATCGAATGTCCCCTTGTGAATTCTGAAATGGTTCGCCACTGCAAATCCCAGCTGAATGATGTTGGTTCCCAAAATGAAGTTACAGTGCTGTGGGTACCCGGGCACGAAGGTATCGAAGGCAATGAAAAGGCTGATGAGCTGGCAGGAGATGGTGCTTGTCGCAGATTTACGGGGCCAGAACCTTTCTTTGGTATTTCACAAGCGGCAAGGAAGAAGGTGGTAAAAGAATGGCTACATCGCGAGCACAATTCTGTGTAATTATTGCATTGTTGTTGTTGTTGCATTGTTCACAATTTTGCATATTTTTGTTGATATCTGATTCTGACGACACCGTGCTTCAATACTCAAAACAATCATTTATGCTGAACGATTTGAACCTCCTTAGTTCTCAGAGAATTTGTTGTTTGTAATCGTGGTGAAATCCAATTATATGATCTTTAGAAGAGATCCTTCTCCTTTAGCTTTGAGTTGATTTTTAATGATTGAAATGCTTCCATTATGAAATATCTAGAATGGATTTTGAATGAGCAGCTCACATGGGACGACCACATTTGCAAAATAATAAAGAAAATCTCGTCTGCAATAAGTGTTCTCAAGCGAGTCCAGTGGATCGTGCCTGTCTCAGTCCTTTTCAATGTACCTATAAACGAATTACTTTTACTACAAAAAAAAACTTTCCGCAACATTTACGGCTTGAAATTTGGAGCTTCAGTGAGACAGTAGTTTGTTCATTTTTGATTCATTTGATTTTTCTTGGTTTTGTACGATTAAATATGTTAATATTATGATTTAATGTACTTCGAGCATACACAATACAGGCTGAAAGCATATATTGTTTCTATATTGTTCAAAAATAAAAATAAAAAATATCGTTGGCACTATAAAAACTTAAAACTTACTTAGTGATAGTGATGACCTCCAAGTACATTATGAAATATTTTCTAACTCCTGCAGTCAACAAAGTTCTTCTTTTTTGAAATAGAGTCAAATAGCTCCTTTAGACTAGACCTCCCTCTATCCAATCGACATACCGTTTACAATTACATATTCAGAGTTTTGCAAAGTGAATATTTGTGGAAATTTTTTCGACATTTCGTATAGAATTCGTTAAAGCTGAACAAATCTGTTCATCTGTTCAAATTAAAATGTCATCGTTTAACTATTCATTGCGAACGAGTGCACTATAGGAGCACTCTTAGTTTATCTTCTTACAAATACGCCAATTTTTATAACGGTCCAGTTTTTGAAATTGGACCAAATAATTTCATAAAATTAGGTCTTTCAGCAGATCAATGAATTTCTGGTAGATTCGTAGACAGCCAGCGTACCAAACGACATGTAAGGCCTGCACTCAAAAAGTACTCTGTTGAGAGCGCCGTTTACAATTTCAATTGGTTGAAAAAAGCACGTGAAAAGTTTCAACCAATCAAACTAAACGGCCTAAAGCCAAATCAAACCGTAATTAACACCGAGCCCCAATCAGCGATCTTCAAAACTTTTTTTCTTGGGTAAAAATGTTTAATTGACCATTTTTAATATCTCCGGAATCAATTGATGGATTTTGCTCATCCTGTGAACTTGATTTTGAATTCAGTTGCGATAGTACAGTCTACCAATTTATCTTCCGTAAGTGTTAAAAAAGTCACCCTGACCATCAAATTTGTGGATCCAAACTTCTACGAACAAAACAGTTCGCCTCTCTGCAACACTACACAAAAAACCACCAAATATCGTGTAGGATCACATAGCGTGAGTTGGGCCCACGCTGAGGAATCTACAGCCCGAATCACTCAACAGATTCTGACTAATTTAATTTTCGTGATTTTCTGATATCCATATCTTTTATTTTAAATCTTCATGAGTGATTTTCGTTCTAATTTCGCAGAGGTATCAGTGAAAAAGTTCCACCAACCTTCAAAAATCCACGTTTTTTACCACTTTTTCGACCTTAACTTCGAAAGTCCAAAAGCTGAAAATTAAAAAAGTTTCGGCAAAAATGCAGTATACGGAAACATCTAGGATTGGGGTGCTTGAGGGTGGGATCGATAGAGGGAGGTCTCCTGATGACAAAACAACAAGAATTGGGGCGCGGAAGCCCCTCCCTGGGCGCCCAGGGTCATCCAAACTTTTTTTTTTTCAATTTTTGCGTTTTTTAAGGTGTAATCGACGCAAGGAGGTCACCTAATGACAAAACAACAGGAATTTCTCAAATTTTACTCATTTTTTTATTAGCTAGTTATTTATCGCAATTAACAGAAATCAACGTCGTCATAACCGTCGTCTTCTTCATCGTCGATGTTTTCGTCGCAATTGTCTTGATCCTCGTCGATATTGTCTTTGGTCGCGTCGTAGACCTGACCAGCCAATCGCAGAAATTCGAAGAACGGATCATACCAATTCTGGCGGCAACACTTCAGAAACATGTATTTAGCGAGGTAGCCAGCAAAGAAATCTTTTTTGCGACCACCTGTGTCACAATGCTTTTTAGCAACTCTTCATGACGCTTCGATGTGGTTCGTACACGCTCCACTTTCGAGGTTGACGAATTCTACAGAATGATTCACTTTGAAGTGATTGTAGCCCTCGTCGTCTAGGCAATCGTATGCCTTCCAACAATCTGAATGTATGGTTGTGCCCGGCAAAATCCATTTTTCGATTATAGGTAACAGTGTGGACCGGTCTCTCTTGTCAACTGGCACCATAAATATGTCCACAGAGCCCCGTTCATATCCACCAAAGACGCACTGCCCTTCGACGCGATGGCCTCTGTTATATTTGCGACGGCCAAACTTGGACTCGTCTATTTCATCGTGAATCCCTGGTCAACCCAATGGCGTCGAGTTGTCCGTGATGTACACGAATACTGCTTCTCGGCAGAAGTTAGCGAAATCAACCGCAAGGTGTTGTGCGATGTTCAAAGGAAAATTCATTCACTCTCGTGGCATTTCGTAAAAGGAAAATTCATTCGCTCGTGGCATTTTGTAAAAGGAAAATTCATTCGCTCTCGTGGCATTTCGTAAAAGGAAAATTCATTCGCTCGTGGCATTTTGTAAAAGGAAAATTCATTCGCTCTCGTGGCATTTCGTAAAAGGAAAATTCATTCGCTCGTCGCATTTTGTAAAAGGAAAATTCATTCGCTCGTGGCATTTCGTAAAAGGAAAATTCATTCGCTCTCGTGGCATTTTGTAAAAGGAAAATTCATTCGCTCTAGCGCCCCAATTCTTGTTGTTTTGTCATTAGGTGACCTCCCCGCGTCGATTACACCTTAAAAAACACAAAAATTGAAAAAAAAAGTTTGGATGACCCTGGGCGCCCAGGGAGGGGCTTTCGCGCCCCAATTCTTGTTGTTTTGTCATCAGGAGACCTCCCTCTATCGATCCCAGCCTCAAGCACCCCAATCCCAGCCTCAAGCACCCCAATCCCAGCCTCAAGCACCCCAGTCCCAGCTGTTTCCGTATACTGCATTTTAGCCAAAGTTTCTTCCATAAAATGTCAGGCATGCCCAGGCTTTTCAAACAAAAAACTCATGAAAATCGGAAAAGATTTTCTCGAGTTATGACCAAGTAAAGACCAAAAACCACTTAAACGGCTCTAGCTCGGCGGAGCTTGGGCCGACAGTGCCCAGATTCAATCCCATAAAACATTTTATGTTCAAGCGGACCAAAAACGTCACATTTCCTCACCAGATGGAGAACCGAAACGTCAATATTTTTGCCTACTTTTTTTGCCCACTTATTTTGTCTCACTTTTTTCTTCCCACTTTTTTTGTCCGTACACTGTCGTTTATTGTGTGAATTTGAATACGATACAATGTTAACACCATTATTTTGACCCTCCACTTAAATTATTTGAAATATTATTTTTGCTTTATTGTGCCTTCTTTTTAATTATTATTTTGAAATAAAAATTAAATTGTACCACCAAGATTTTAAATACTACACCGACCTGCCGCATATTAGTCTTGTTGCGTATAGTAAATGTATGTTTTTGACCGATTAATTTGTTGTAAACAACCACAATTTGCAACTGATTGAAAAATAAAAATGTGAGCAGTACACTATGATCAGTGATCGCTTCGCTCCGCTCCATCCTTGGACGTTTTCAACACCTGGGCCAAAATCATATCTTTTTGGTCCAAGTGATATAATATACTATTTCAAGTACCTTTCAGGAAAAAAAAATTTTTGAAAATCGATTGAGTTTTACTCAAGTTATCGCGGTGACGGACGGACGAACATTTTTTATTGTTGATTCGTCATCCAAGGACCATGATCGAAGCACCCCCCTACTCCCGGGTCGAAATTGGGGTGGTTACAAACGTCGTGGTAAACGCATAAGACCCCTTTTCGAAGAACTTCGTTCTTTGCACGCGTCCAAAAAGTGGCGACAGCCGAATCGTACATGGAGAAAAATGTTCATCTATATATCACCGTGCTGCAGGATCCTACAGTGACACTATAGGTGCACCTGATGAGGCGACTTTCGAGTGACACGAACCGAATAGTAAAGCGGATAGAAGTTCCATGATCGCGAAAATCAAATCTTCTGTTTGTTACATTTACGTCTCACACATTATTTTGAAGTAATTCTTTCGACGAGATCTAATGTTTCCAGCGAAATGAATTTCTTGCATCTGCAAAGAAAACCCAACACTCCTGCTGCATTCTTTGTTGCTTCAATTATGTGGTCAGACGATAAGAGCTGTTTGGACACATTCTTTCCTAAAACTCTCAGATTTGAAGTGTCTTGAAGCCCGTTAGCCATAAACGACTGACCAGACGTCAAATCAGGGCGATTAGTGAAGAATCACCAGGACCCTTGTCAAATTTGAAGCTCAAATTCTTCCGCAGAGATATTTATAATTGGGATCTTATATTCGACCGATAAAACAATTCAACTTTACCGATAAAAAAAATAAATGACCGATAACTTATTACCGATACCTTCATTTCAGTGAAGTACTAGGGAATTTTTCCTTTTACAAAATGTCATGAGGTCTTTCGGACACTACCCCAAATATACGCGCTTTAATCTTACCTTGAAAATGTGTTTAAAAATTTATCGGTAAATAATTATCGATCGTTTATTATTTTTTATCGGTAAAGTTGAATTGTTTTATCGGATGGTAAGTTTTTTAAATCTTAAAATCAAAATCAAACGCGCACTGCGCCGAACGCCAGCCGGAAAAGTAAGCCGCCGCCAAAAATATTTTGAAGTGCGCCGATTTGCGCCGCCGTTGAAAGTAAGAAAATTGCATCGTCGCCGCCGCCGCCAATGTATTTTGATCGGCACATTCAATATATTAATGAAATTAAATTTAACAATTAATTGAAATAACCACAATACGAGAAACAAAAATTATTAAAAACAAAAATGCTCTGTTATGTCCACTTATTCAAAAATATCAAAAATCCTTGATTATCTTTGCAAAATTTTTTTAAATTCGTATCCATAAAAAGTAGTGTTAATATAGTTTAAGGGTTTTGCCATCTGTATACCCGGGAACAACACACACTGTATGACAGTACATTTCTTCCTGACGATTATTCCCCTGGGTGTTATTTTCCCGTGGATGACTGATTTAGAACCCAGTTTTGCCAGCTCATCAGCTTTCTCACTTACTTCTATTCGGGAGTGCCCAAGCACCCATGCAACTATTACCCTATTTTTCTTGCCCAGTTGATTTAGAGTTTCCTTGAACTCCATTATTAGCATGGAAGTGGTGACAGGCGACCTTACCGCCTTAATTATACCTTCGCCATCTGTGAGAATAGTTACCCCTTCGTTTTCCGATTCCGGTCGTAAGGAGCATTGTATTCCTTTCATCGCTGCGACCGTTTCTGCCTGGAAAACACTGGCGAAATTTCCCAAATGGAAACTCCCCTCCGTTCTGGGTTCCAGAGTAAACACCCCGGCCCCTGTTCCTTCAGAGTTTTTCATCTTTAAATTTGTTTTATTAAAAATATTTACCAAAATTATTCAGTGGAATCTATTAATTAAAGCTTTATGCTACCATGATTTTTTCGTGAGTTTATTTTAAGGACTTAAGTCCTAATAACATTGAAATTGTGAAAACAATTTTCATTTTATTTGTAGTCCTGATGATGGGACTTAGTTCTCGAAATATCGGCGAATAAACAAATGTAACTCAAGTGAAAAAATCTAAATTGTTTCAATCAATCCAAGCGATACAACCATAATACACATAGTACATTACGATCTATGCAGTGAAAATAATTCACTACATGAGGGATCAATTTTGCGATATGAGCGGAACTCACAACAAGCTTTGGAAACTGTTTTTACAACCCTTACAACTCCCAAACGAGTAGCGCCATGCCACCTGTCAAAGTACATAAGCAATCAGAGAGTATATGATTTCTCATGCCCATCGACCTTTACTGGTAACAAGCGTTCTGTCTTATATCCCTTCTCCGCTCCTTCCCTCTCAAATAGATTTATGCTTAATCTCGAATTTTCCCCCAGAAATTAACTACAGTTTACGTAATTAACGCATTCAAAAGTCTCTTTAGATGCTCCAAATTATTTTGAAAATTTCAAAATTCGAACGCTATGTTCGAAGTTAGATGTCGCTGAAAAAATGTTGAAATTAAACGCATTCAACGGCATGAATGGCATCCAACACACACAACTATATCCATCCAAGTTCCATCAACGACAACACATGCAAAACCTGTGAAACTATATGGATACAAGCGACACAAGCACGTGCTTTATCTCTTCATCTCTTTCCATGACACGACAAGCATAACTCATTCGCACTCTTTTACCATTGACGAACTTCGTGTGTTGCGAAGATTATTTTTTCTCAAGTTGCAACCTATAGCCACCGCATGGTGTGTATACGTTTCCGATTGACATACAGAATTCAGAGTTCGGTTTGTTCGTTCGATTAGGATACTATTTGGTGATCCTTTTTTGCGATTATTATAAAGTTGAATCAACAAGTTGAATAGTGAAAAGCTAGTAGCCGATTCTGTAGTGCAAGAGTAACAGAAAGTATTTGCCGAAGGGTTTCATCTAAAAAAACAACTTTTTTTTGCTGTAGCTACATAACCTCAAGTTATCAATGTGAGTTCAATTTTTTCCGTAGTTTTTCATTTAATGAAATTCCCATATCTGTGTAGCAATTACCACAATGGGCAAGAAGAAAGGAAACAAAGAGAACGTGGTGGCAGCAGTGGAAGAGGTACAAACATCTCCAACAAAATTAAAAGAGAAGCTCAAGAAAAAGGTAATCTTTCGGATAAATGAGACATCTGTTTGTAGCTTCTAGCAATTTCTTATTTCAGAATCAAAAGGCGATTCCTCCACCAGTTCCTGTAAAAAAAGCGGAAAGTAGCGATGAGAGCGACAGTGAAGATGAACCAATGAAACCAGTTGCAGTCAGCAAAGTAGCGACAAAAGCCACACCAAAAGGTAAGGCTAATGCGGCTAATGGAAAAGCGGCCGCGAAGAAAGCTGAAAGTAGTGACGAAGACAGCGATTCTGATGACAGTGATGAGGAATCTCCAAAACCTGTAGCGAAACCACAAACTAATGGGACAGCTGCTAAGAAACCAGCTAACGGAGCTGTTAAAAAAGCTAGTGAAAGTAGTGAAGATGATTCTGATGATGACTCTGGTGAGTAGATTGGCAAAATACTATTTTTAACACTTCCTCTCTGCTCAACGCTTCTATGTTCCATCTTTTCCTTATCATAAAATCGAAGATGTTCCCAACAAATTTCTTGGAATTATCCATTTTTATTATTTGTGAGTTTTTGTCTAAAGAAATGAATAATTTTTTCTTTCTAACAGATGAAGAAATGGAAGAAAAGCCTAAAGCTGCACCTGTACAGAAATCTGCTGTACCCGCTGCTTCAAAAAAACCAGTAGCTAAGAAAGCCGAGAGTAGCAGCGAAGAAGACGATTCGGATGAGGAAATGCCTGAAAAGCCTGCAGTCAAGAAACCTGTTTCCGTTCAAAAGGAAAGCTCTGACGAGGATGAAAGCAGTGAAGAGGAGTCGCCAGTTAAAGCGATTGTTAACAAAGGAACGCCCAAGCCTCAAGCGAAACCCGCTGTTGCAGTGCAAAAGAAGGGAGAAAGTTCAGATGAAGATGAAAGCAGCGAAGAAGAAAGTGAAGAGGAGAAACCGGCGCCTAAGCCTCAAGCGAAAGCAGCTGCTGTAGTTCAGAAAAAGAAAGAAAGTTCCGACGATGACGAAAGCAGTGAAGATGAAAGTGAAGACGAGAAGCCAGCTGCAAAGCCTCAAGCGAAACCTGCGGCTGCGGTACAGAAAACGAAAGAGGAAAGTTCAGATGAAGATGAAAGCAGTGAAGACGAGAAGCCAGCTGCAAAGCCTCAGGCGAAACCTGCGGCTGTGGTAAAGAAAGCAAAAGATGAGAGTTCAGATGAAGACGAGAGCAGTGAAGACGAGAAGCCAGCTGGAAAGCCTCAGGCGAAACCTGCGGCTGTAACACAGAAGAAAAAAGAAGAAAGTTCAGAAGAAGACGAAAGTGAAGACGAGAAACCAGCGCCAAAGCCAGCTGCGGTACAGAAGAAAAAAGAGGAAAGTTCAGATGAAGATGAAAGCAGCGAAGAAGAAAGTGAAGATGAGAAGCCAGCACCGAAAACTGCATCAAAAGCAGCTGCTGTAGCTCAGAAAAAAGAAGAAAGTTCAGAAGAAGAAGGCAGCAGTGAAGAAGAAGAAGAAGTTGAAGAAAAACCAATCACGAAATCACCATTTAGCAAATCAAATCAAAACGGAAAACGTAAAGCCGAAGACGGTGATAGTGCTCCGAGTAATAAATTTAACAAAAAATTCGATGGCAGTCGTCAATCGACTGGAGGAGACATGACGTGTTACAATTGTAACGAAACCGGACACATGTCGCGTGAATGTCCATCAAAGAAACAGTTTGGTAATCGAAATTCAAATGCTGGTGGCGGTGCTTGTTACAATTGCAATGAAACCGGCCATATGTCACGTGAATGTCCATCGAAAAAACAATTCGGAGGTGGTGGCGGTGGTAGCGTATGTTACAACTGTAATGAAATTGGCCATTTCTCTCGCGAATGCCCGACGAAGCAGGCGGTTAAATGTTACAATTGTCAAGAGGAAGGACACATGTCTAGGGAATGTCCAACGGGAAGTAAAAATAAGGGATGCCTTAAATGCGGTTCCGCAGATCACATGTACAGAGATTGCACTCAAGAAGGCGATTCCTTCACACATGCGGAATGCTTCGTATGCAAAGAAAAAGTAATTCAAATATTTTTTACGTCAAAAAATGAAGTGTTTGCTTTCTAAGAAAAAGGAAATGTTCATTTTTCCTCTAAACATTTCATTTATGCTTTGACGAAAAGGACGATTTTGATTAATTTCCGTTTTCGTTAATTTTTCTAGGGTCACATTTCCAATCAATGTCCACAGCGTAAAGGCGATCGTAACAGCTTCGGTGGAAGGGGTGGAGGCAGAGGCGGCGGACGAGGTGGTGCTCGAGGTGGACCACGTGGTGGTGGTGGTCGGGGCGGAGGACGTGGTGGCGGTCGAGGTGGATTTAACCGGGGAGGATTCAACCAAGGTGGTGGCAACAGATTCGCGTCTGGCACTGCGGCTACCAATAAAGTCACCAAATTTGAAGATTAAAACTTTATAATTCCTTCAATTCAAAATGTTGAAACTTTCTTTACAGTAGGCATTTACTACAATAAAATCAATAAAATACAAATACAAAAAATTAGCTTGGGCCTATAGATGAAATATATGACAATTGTGACTCTGAAGTGGACACTTTAACAAAGGTAGGCCGAATTTTCCTTTAAAGTTAAGTACAAATACGAAATAACCCGAGGATGACCTTGTGCACTACTAAGTTTGTTGAGAAATCTGTAATATAAAATCCAAAGTGTTACTGCATCTCACTACACCTAACTGCACCTTGGTGCACCTTACTGCAGTACGATTTATTGCACTGCACCTCATTGCCTTTCACATTACATCACTGCACCTCACTACACTTTGGTGTATACCTTCCTGCAGTAGTGCGCCTCACTGCACCTTGGTGCAGCTCACTACAATATGAGCACCAGAGCTCAAGCAAGGGCCACAGGATGGTACTACTGTCAGCCCATGACCAAAAACTACAATTGTTTTTGCAACTATGTGAGAACGAAGTTCTTCGTAGAGGGCTCTATTGCGTCGTGGTTGTAACCAATCGAATTTCAACCCGAGGGGGAGCATCGATCGAACATGGTCCTTAGATGGCGAATCAGCAAAAAAAAATGTCCGTCCGTCAGCACGATAACTCGAGTAAAACTCAACCGATTTTCAAAAACTTTTTTCCCTGAAAGTTATGGGAATTAATCTGGGCACTGTCGGCTCAAGGGCCGTTTAAGTGGTTTTTGGTCTTTTGTACATAACTCGAGTAAATCTCCAATTTTCAAAAAAAAAATTCAATCGGAAGGTCTAGGAATGTCTCATATTTTATGGGAAGTAGAGGTGAGCGGGCGGCCCGATTTTTCGGGCCTCCCGATGCCCGCCCGCGCCCAAAGCTACAAAGGTCGGGCGGGCGAAAACTTTTCGGGCATGTCACCGGGGAGTCATTTTTCGGGCGGCCCGAAAGAAATTTTCGGGATCGGGCTCGGGCGGGCAATGTTTTCCCACAAATCTAGAAATAGTTGTTAAACTCAGTTGTTGAATATAATTTGTTGAAAATTTAATTTAATTCCTAAATTCGAACTTTGTTGTAAAAGAAAAAGGGAAAAAAAACAATAATATGGAGCAATAAGTAAAGAAATGAAGTCGCCACTCCAGTGGAGTGAGAAATGAGTGTGAGTGAGCACCTGTTAATCGGCAAAATGAAGGTTTGAACTACAGAAAACAAGAGAAGAGTTCTCTCTTTTTTATCTCAAACAGCACTGAGTAAATTCTCAAATCTGATTAGACAGTAAAATACATCTACACACCTACCACGCCACGATGCAACTAAAACAGTGCTACACTGCAGTGTATTGCTGGTGTTATATATCGAGTTTCGTTCTGCCTAAAGTCAATCATTTTCCTCAAAAACATTGGTCGGGCATCGGGCGGGCAGAAAATTTTACGGGCGGGCATCGAGCGGGCTTTAAGTATTTCTTTGGGCCTCTGGCACTACGGGCATTTTTTTAAAGAAAAAATCGGGCCTCACGCCTCGGGCCGGGCGGGAATCAGGATTTGTTCCGCCCGCTCACCTCTAATGAGAAGCCCTTGGACTCAGCAAGGACCCTAAAACTGTGTACCTACTGGGGTCCAACGTGTTTGTTTACATAAATTGGGTAAATCCTAACCAATTTTGTTGATTCTTCTTCTTTTTGAGAGGTAGCAAATTTGGGCCCGGTGCATGTGCTTAGGGCTCTAGTGGGCCTCACGTCGACCCGAACCAAAAAAAGCTTTTATGCTATGTTGTAGAGAAAATTGGGGTGAACACTTTCGTCTATTTGTGCGTCAATTTTGTGCTTTCGTTTGGGTTTTTTTTACACCGTTTCTTCGGACTGGTTGTACAATATAGCCCTGTCGGCAATTTCCAATACAATTTAAAGTGGGCGTCATTTCATACACTTAGGAGATAAGGCAATTAAGGGTTGGAGTAAGAAATGTTTCATAAAAACTTTAACAGATGGAGTTACAGGTCGCTAGTCTAATCAATACCTCTAACCGAGACAAATAGATAAGTCAGCACTTTGTCCATCACGACCATCAGCATATCAAGGTGCATGACTTGACTGAACATTGGCACAAGATGCCAAAATGTTGATCTCTTCTAATTATCTCCATAACGCAACTGTTCTAGATGTGTTAATGTCTGAGCGTCATGTCATTAGCAAAAATAATTCAAATAAAAGCTCACACGTTCATAGTAAAAGTAATACGTAAACATAACCAAAGACCCGTACGTATCAGAATAGATGTGACAAACAGAATAGATGTGACAAACATAATAGATGTGGCAAAGAGACTCGAACGTATCTAAATAAACAAATAAGCAATCAATCCAACGTTTTCTGTTCTCTTATAACTGTAAGAATTTCAAAAATCCATAGGAATCACCCAAGGTAATGTCAAAGACCCTACCGAAGTACGTCTCACACCATTCAAATCTAGAAAATCTTATATTCAAGGACTAAGTCTTTTTCCCTAAAACCCAGGAACACGTGTTATCTAAAATTTTATTGTCTACAACTTTTCCCTTGGAAGCAGCTTTCTGCCTCTCATAGTTCTGGAGATCTGGGTCATCCTGCCCAATTATGGAAGTGGCCATATACCAGGATTGGGCCATATTTCCCCAAAACCCTGAAACACGTGTTCACTTAAATTTAATTCTCTACAACTTCGCCATTGGAACCAACTTTCTAACTCTCATAGTTCTAGAAATATGGCTCATCACTCCCAATTCTAAAAGTGATCATATCCCAGGATTGTGCCATTTTTACCCAAAACCCTGAAACACATTTTCGCTAAAATTTTATTCTCTACAACTTTGCTTTTGGAAGCAACTTTCTACATCATATAGTTTTAGAGGCATGGATCATCCCTCCCAATTCTAGAAGTGGTCATATCCCAGGATTGTGGCATTTTTACCCAAAACCCTGAGACACGTGTTCGCTAAAATTGTTTTCTCTACAACTTTGCCTTTGGAAGCAACTTTCTAGCTCTCATAGTTCTAGAGATATGGATCATCCCTCCCAATTCTAGAAGTGGTCATATCCCAGGATTGAGGCTTTTTACCCAAAAGCCTGAAACACGTGTACCCTAAAATTTCATTCTCTACAACTTTGCCTTTGACAGTGAATCTCCATAATTTTTAGTTAAGGAAATATAGACGAAAAACTGTTTTCGTATAGGGCCAAGAAACTCAATTTCGTCGATTGGTCCCGGTGCCCCGACCCCACAAAAATTTTTACCCAATTTTCTGACAGCAAATCCTTTCATTTGACAACAACATAAAGAATTTCCGTGCTATACTTGAGATATTTGCGAAAAAGCTTCACCGACTCTCGAAAACCCATGTTTTTGGTCACTTCCTCGACCATATCCGGAACCACTTGATCGATTTTGCTCATCTTCGAACTTGAATCATGGAAGGCATGTACCTTTGGAAAAAAAGTGAAGACGGACGGATAGATAGACAGACTTTTTTTTATTGCTGATTCGTCATCTCCAGACGATAATAGATGCATCCCTCAACTCCCACCTCGATCTACCCCATGTTACAGTAAAATTGTTTGTAGTAAATGTATAGAACCTTTGTACTTCGTACGGGTCTAATGAGTTGTATCCTAAGATTGATTCGAAGTTTTCGGGCTTTAATCCGTAGAGATTTCAAAAGTGTGACTTTTCGTAGTTGGGTTTACTCAACAACAAATTCTCCAACCGAACAATTTTTATTTGCTATTAAAACCATATCCCGGGCAAAGCCCGGATATCGTTACTAGTTTTTCTATAAGTCGACGTTGCCCAATTTCGAAATTTTCTGGTAACAATTTTCCAAAAATTCTTTGAATGGCTGCGATTGTGAAATCTTAGTATGCTTTGGTGTAGTATTTAATACCACCAACTAGTATTTTTTACCATTAATACCATTAATAAGAAGCATACGACCAGACTGAAATACGTCAATTTTAAACTCTACGTGTATAATAATGCAGAGCAGGAAGTTTCCATCAATTAAAATTCTTTTCAAATTGATTGTTATTTAGACTCGTACGAAGTACAATACATAGTGACCTATAATGTTTGTCACTTGGTTTGAAACATTTCGAATTTCGACCTGAGAGTTGGTGGGTCAAATAAGCTGTCTGCAAGGCGAAAAAAGCTTGCCGCAGGCGTGGGTGTCTAGGGGGCAGAGCCCCCTACGTCAAAAAATTCTACATAGTAACAATAATTACGACCATCTGCCTTCACTTCTTCTTTTCCACATTATTATAGAGGTTGTAGACATTGTTGTTTCGGTAGATATTTTCGACTACAGGCCTTTTTACATGGTACCATTTGTCCGTATGTATTTACGTCGTATATATTTTGGCTGTAGATATTTTGTCCTGTAGATATTTCTGCGAAGATATTCTGACCTAGAGCCTTTATGAATGATCCCTAGATGTTTTTTTCCCAGAATTCGGTCAAGTGGATCCAGAGGTATGGCCAGATAAAAACACTTTGTCAACAATGGTTTCACAGATGGCGTTTTTAGAAGCTCAGTGAAACGTTTTCGTACACATCTCTGCAATTTTAGTAGGGGAAACGTTCAGCAAGGTGTGAAATTAGAGATCTCCGAGCAGAAGCAATTGTAAAGAACTTTGAGAAAAAAAATTGGAAAGGGACCAGTCTTCAAGCTCATCATAGGGCTTTAAGTCATTTCTACTATAGTGTAAGTGTAAGTTCATAAAAACAAAAGCCCCGTGTACTTATATTAGCCTGCAAATCATAGATGTCACAGACGTGAGAGTTTTGGGGACGGAGCGAGAAAAATTTTGCCCTTGAAATTGCACCTAGGGGTCACCCCTTCCGATCGGATGTTATTTATGGACAGTCCCTTCATCGCACGGTTCTTTGAAATTGACATGTCATTCATATCTGATTTGATTCATTATTATCGGAAACAGTTCCAAAGTTCATTTAGTTTTACGAATACAACGGAAGAAAATTAACAAATTAATAATACAAAGAGAGCTTGAGACGTTCCGCTTTATATTGAATTTCGTGCGGATCCGACGTAATATTCTGGTTTTATAGCTTTCGAAGGTCACTGATCACATGTACAAAATCGTGATACTTGTCATATCTTTCGATATATTTATAAAAACTTTTGAATGGACATTTAATTTCGATGTGCACAATATTGTATTTGAAGCACAGGATCCGATTTGCATACTGCGTCTACCCTAAGAGTACTGCAATCCCAATTTGGTCCACATAGAATAGCGTTTGGTCCAGTGACCATGATTGCATCAGTTGGAAATCGCTTGTCAGGCCTGGCACAGTAGGCATATTCAGCATTACAGTATGTACCTCTCGGACACTCTTCACTATATTCCATTAAACAAAATATTCGATGGCCATTTTCGTCTAGAACAGCGTCGTGTTGGCAGACAACTCCCAGAACCATCAATAAGCTCGCCAAAAGGATAAAAAAAATGTTCAAAATCATTGCGGAAACGTTCACACGTCTACTAACCGCCTATATTTTAGACTAAATGACTCAGCAAAGTTGCAGAAAAGCTGATCATATTTCGAAGGTCTCATATGAACAAAAACATGATGAGAACTCATTACACTTGATATATTTATTAACAATGGAATGGAAATTTAATTTCGATGCGCACAATATTGGAATGGAAGTATCGGATCGGATTTGCATATTGCGTCCAATGTCCCACAGTTCCATTCCGGGCCACATCGAATAGCATTTGATCCAGCGTCTATGATAGCATCAGATGGAAGTCGTTTGTTGGACCGGGCACAGTATGCGTATTCATCGGCAGCTCCAATGTTACAGTATGTGCCTCTCGGACATTCTCGACTATTTGGTCCCCTCCCACAAAATATTTGCCTGCCATTTCCGTCAAGAAAAGCGTCGCTAAAATCGTGCTGGCAGTTCACCGTCAATAAGCTCAACAAAACAACAAGACAACATTTAAAAATCATTGTGAAAACACGTCTACTCACAACTGATAGTTTGCTGAAACTAAAAAAACTCATCAAAGTTGCAAAAAAGTTTAATTATAAATTTGAAATTTCTTTGCACGTTCATTTAAGCCAAACTCGTTTCTTTGGGTTTTTTGATCAAGTTCAATTCATCGCAAACACTGATTCAGACGTCCCTTCTCACCTTCATCTCTCTCATTCAGCATATTTAGATTTGACCTTAACATTAGACAATTAAACGTAATGAATGAAAACATAATCAACGACCCGTGCGTTTCGTTGATAAAATTTTAATTTAGGGAGTCGGTGCGAGCGGGAGGGGGAGAGGGGGGACGATGGTGATGATGACCCCCCATCAATAATATGTTGTTATTAAATGGCGCTCACATCAGGTGTAGTAGTGGTAGCCGTTTGAAGTTATGAATTAGTGGTATTACTACATGACAAAAAATGCATTATTGAGGGGCTGAAGAGCACAAATACATCCCTGCGATTGGTTAAAAGTGGATTTTAGCGCTTTAACTGTGGAAATGTTAAGTGACCATGGAATTTGAAATTGCATTTTAGCGCTGTGATTGTGAAGTTATGATAGAAACTTGCAATAATTAGACATTGGATTTTAACGCTCTAATTATGCAAATATGACGTATGAATGAAATAGTTTGAAAGAGCGCTTTAATTTTGTAAGCATCCGCTAAGTATGGACTTACCTAGGATACGCCAAGGGGAGGCTGGCTATTGTATCCCATTGGTGCTGAAGAGGACCGTTCACCATACTGAGCGGGGACCGCTCGGCTCGTCGCTCCTGAAGTATTTATTGACTCCAAACCCTCTCAGAATGATGCATTCTACATTCAATTGCTATTAATGTTCTTTAGTACGTCCACTGAGATAGGTATCGTGGTATCGAAGACGTACGCGCGACTTCATCTTTCTGCACCATTTATTGGATTTATTGGAGACATCTGTTTTCGAAGACCTTTGGCTAATTTATTAAATACTTTGGAATATTATGCCAAACGTCAGTGCTGGGCAAACGATCGAAATATATATCTTGGTTTTGACCTTAGTGCGGATTCCGTTATTCACTTTCAAAATCGGGTACAACATTCTTAATGTAATGGTTACTTTAGTCTTGGAGTGTTTCACATGCTCGTTGTGTTTAAGGTTAGGTTGGAGACGATATCCGAGATGTTTGACAAAGTTACCAGCTCTCCTAATCTTTCCCTTCCTGAAGAGCATAGCCTCTGATTTGTCTGCGTTGACCTTAATTTTCTATTTTTTATAGTATATCAAAACTGAACGTTCTTGATCTTCATTACATGCCTGCCTTGGACAGTTTGCCGATTTATATGCACTTGTGTCGTCGGCGAATAATGTCAAGTTCGATTCAGGTAACAGCAGACTAATCGGCCTGATTTTAGGGTCGTTCGGGTCCTTTTTAACCTTCAGCGGTGGTAGGACAGAGGCGAGTTTCCATTGCTCTGGAAAGTGTCGATTTCTGAGACACGCGTTGCAGATCTGCGTTAGTAGCTCAATACAGTTTGGTGGCAGCTTCTTTAGGATGTGATAGGATGACTCTTGTACGAATCATAGATGAATCACAATTCAAAAAGTTTAAGTATGAAGGTACGAAGTTGCTCTGAATGCGATGATTTTTCATATTGAAACTTTTTGAATTCTGATTCATCTTCGTGCAAGTCATGCTCTCACAGTAGATTTAGATTTATCAGTTTGGGAGGACATATTGCTCTTGGAACACAGATCCTAGAATTCTTTGTTCCTTTTCCCGTTCATCATATAAATCATTATGTGATCCTTCCCGTTGCTTCCAAGAAACTGTCCAAAATGACCGGTCCACATTTGATAATTTCAGATTGTCTCACAGTAAAATTGCCAAGAATCCTGCGTCTCATTTGGAGGAATTTAGGGCAACCACATATCACGTGCATGCCCGTTTCCTTTTCCAATCCGCAAGAACCTCTTGGGGTCCCCGACAACTGCAGCTTATTCAGGTGTCGGTTCAGCCCACAGAGACCAGTGGTCGCCCCTACTACCCTTCTGCTGCGATCCGGGTCCATTTTGATAAGGTCTTTGGCCCATTTTGCATCAGGTTTCGGGAAGAAGCGCTTCGTGTGCGCGCCTTCTTCATACGATTTCCAGCGTTCTGCATGTCTCCGTCGCATCCAGTCGTTTAATGCATAATTGCATAATGCCTGGGGTATTGGCATACGTGGCTTCACTCCGCTTGTCGTGGTAGCGGAGGCTACCCTGGCAAGCTATGCTCTCACAGTGTATGAGCTTTTAGTTTGAATAATTTGTTATTTACGCGTGATTCTGTTCCAAAATTTGACAGTTCACATTTTTACGACGTGCTCATCGTGCCAAACTGATCACTACTAAACGCATAATTCGACGCTAAACTCACGGTAAGCCAATGCCAATTTCATAACAAAAGCAATATATAGAACTGTCAAATTCACGTTGAATAGAATGCTATTCAGAATGAATTTAGCTGCTGTTTTGACACTAGTCATTTATTTCGATTTTAGAGCACGTCGCAAAAATGTGAACTGTCAAATTTGCGATGTTTTTTCAGAACTGAAGCCAGCCTAAATCACAAATTATTCAAAATTATGACAAAATGACTCTTATACAAATGATAGATGAAATTTGCTCTGAAAAAACATCGAAAATGAGCTTGGAATGCGATGATTTTTCAGAACATCTTTCGACCTTCGTTCTCAAAATTTCTGATTCATCTATTATTCGTGTAACAGTCGTCCCCTCACAGTACATGAGCTATAATTTTGAAAAAAAAACATCGCAAATTTGACAGTTCATATTTTTGCAACGTGCTCTTAAAATGTTTAGAGCAGGTCGCCCAAATGTGAACTGTCAAATTTTGCGATGTTTTTTTTTAAACAGAATAATGCGTAAATGACAAATTATTCAAAATTATCGCTCATATACTTTGAGAGCATGACTCTTACGCAAATAATAGATCAGAATTCAAAAATTTTGAGTATGAATGTCGAAAGTTGCTCTGAACAATCATCCGTTGCGGTTTGTTAAACTATCTCTACCTTTCATCCTGACACATTTCACGTATCTTTGTAATCAAGTTATGGTGCGTTCGTTGTACCCAAAAGCATGGAAATTTTCTAAGATAATCCCCACCCACAAGAAGACTAGAGGATTTGACTGTAAAGATTTTCGTCCTATACATTTGATCCCGGTCCTGTCTAAGGTTGTAGAGAAAATTATGGCGAGTCAAGTAGCAAGATTTGTATCAGACAGAAGATTGAACTGGTTTCAGTCCGGCTTCAGATACGATCATAGCACAACGTCGGCCTTGATTCATATTACGGATTGCGTGCTTAGATGCATAAATCGTCGACACTTGTCTTTTCTGTTATTGCTGGACTTCAGCAAAGCTTTTGATAATGTCAGTCATGCGCTATTACTGAAGAACCTGAGTAGTAAATTCTCGTTTAGCTCTTCAGCCATCTCTCTAATCTCTAGTTTTCTGAGTGACCGATTCCAGTGTGTCCAGATTGTCGAACACGTTTCGTCTCTAACGCCGACTTTCGCTGGAGTCCCGCAAGGATCAACGCTATCTCCTTTATTGTTCCTTCTTTTTGTGAATGATCTACCGGATGCTGTACGCTTCTCTGAGCCGCATATGTATGCGGATGATTTTCAGAATTTCAGCGTGATGAAATATCGATCTGCTCACACGTGAATAGAATGAACACTGACTTGATATTGGTGAATGACTGGTCGAAGGTGAATGGTCTCCCCCTGAATGTTGGCAAAACACAGGCGATTGTGTTCAGGAATAGTGCGCTACGCACTGACATCCCGGACTTCATGCTAAACGAACAAATCATCCCCGTCAGTGAAACGGTGACCAATCTCGGGCTCAAGCTTAGTGGTGATCTCTCTTGGACAGCTCAGTCGAATCACATCTCCTCGAAAGTCTACTCGGGACTTAGGTTACTATGGTCGCATTCTTCGTACCTTTCTCGTTCCCTACGAATTGGATTGGTGAAAACTCTGCTCATACCTCATTTCCTCTATTGTTGCGAAGTGTACGTTTTCGGTCTGGATGAGTCCTGCAAGCGCACACTTCGTAAAGTTTTCAACTCCTGCGTGAGATTTGCTTTCGATTTGAGGAGACGAGATAACTTAGGAGACTATAAGAAAAGGCTTCTTGGCTGTGACATTATTGAGTTCATGGAAGCTCGCGCGCTACAATTTTTACATAAAGTTATTCTGACCAAGACTCCCCCTTACATCTCGCAGAAGATAGAACTTGGCTCTTCGAACAGAACACGCAGTTTTAAAGTGCCACCCGCGAGCACAACGACGACAATACAAAATGTTCCATGGAATTGTGGGATATAACTCACTTCCATGTCGGGTCAAGGAGGCGCGCTCGGTCAGTGAGATCAGTGGGTTCCATGGGTGGCCTTCAGTGGTTATGGAGCGTCAGTTCAGTTGTTCATCACAACGCTGGTCATCACTTTTAGTACACCGTAAAATGTGCGCTTATTTCGTCTTTCACTATTGTTTTATCAATGTTATGTCAATAACAATGGAGTTTGCACGAACGCAAATAGCTGAACGAAGCTGTTCTAAAGGTTCTACATGTACTAATCTTTAAGATAAGTTTGCCAATGACATTATAAACTTTGTTCTTTACAGTGCAACACAGCTGTGAAATGTCAAATTAAACAAAACCAAAATGCTCTCATCGTATGAAATTGCGAGAGTGTGTGAAGATGATTACATAGATAGTTAGCTGAGCTAAAGTCTCGGTTAATGTTCAAATATCTTATTCAAATATTGACCAGATAACGATGTTTTATTTATTGACTTTCTTACACAACAATGTCTTGCTTATAAACGAATTCACGAACATACCCGGTCGACGAGCAGCTTTTCTCGCATGTATAAACGTTTATCACTCCCCAGTCTATAGATTTGTCCAAATCGTTCAGCACGTTCAACATTTGTGGCATAATCTGACAGAAGGAAAAAGTTTTCTTAAAAAATGAAGTTCATCAGCAACAACAAAACAAACCTGAAACTCGAATACTCGTTTCGATTGACAATTCTCGCAGGCCGGTACCTGTTGCTCGGGTAAAATATTTTGCGAAGAAATCCACAACGGTTCACCACCTCTGTTGTACCTCAACACTTGATCGTTATATTGAGCGATTCGTTTCTTGAATTTAGCGAATGCAACATCTTCCACATTTTCCGTATATTGCATGAGGTCCGCTTCGGTGACACCCGGTAAATCGGTGACTTTCCCCGACTTCATGAATTCATCGTATTCTTTTAGTCGACGCGATTCAGATTGTTCGTCTGTTTCGTCCGTTGAATCAACGATTTGTTCAGCGTCGAGCACCAACTCATATTCAGGAAAAAGGAATGTGGAAGTCGTTTTACGCTGAAAAGTTAGAAGAAAATAATGGAAAAAGCTTCGAAAGTTGCTTCAGTTTTACCACAAAATCAGTTTGGATGGAACATTGCTCTTTGTGTCCACTTTTCCAATCAATCTTCTGATGATCAGCGCTACAGTAAAAAACTTTTTTACATTGGGAACAAGCGAAAGGTCCACGACATCCACATGTTTTGCACAAATTGACCATGGCTTTGGTTTCCGGCTGAAAGAAATGGCAAGAATTTTATATCCCTGAATAATTCAGTTACTTAAGACAATAAACTCACCAGTTTCTTGTCATCATTGGGTGGTTCGAAGGGATAAAATTTATTAACACGTGGAAGTTGACAGCGAAATGCTACAATGTTTCTAAAAATTATATCCTTTTTAATCTTCTTTGACTTGGCAAACGAATTAAACTATTTACTGTGAAGAGTTATTCACCCAACAGGAAGCGTCTTTGCAGACAAACACAAAAATGGATCGATGGAAGCAGTCATTACTGATGTCTAGCGACGCATAAACCTGACACAGGAACACTAAGGTCTTACCGCATTTCCAACATTTCATTTCGTCTGTATTGGGAATATTTTCTAAATTCAACCACGCGGGACGACCACCGATTTTGCTGGGAAAATACGTGTTTGTCAGCTCCCATGGTTCACATTCTTCAGCATATCCCAATTCTATTTCATTTGTTTGCTCCCATGGTTCACATTCCTTAGAAAGTTCCGAATCTATTTCACTTTTTTGAACCGACGATGCCATTTCATCAATTTAAAAAACTAACAATTCAAGTCAAACTTGTGGTAAATCGTGTTATAATTTCGTATAGTTTTCTATTACATCAATATGTCAAAATATTATGTGCTGTGCAGTGCCCATCACAACACAACATGTGCTTGTCATTTGTCCAGAATAATTTACTTAAAATCCGGTAGATTCCCTCACGATCTTTTCAAGTGCCGATTTTCAAAATTTGAAATCTTCTTTATTAAATCTTTAATCTGAAAGCGTCGAAAAAGTATTACTTTCGAGATCGTCGAGAAGGGGGCACATGCCCGAGTTATTTGAGCATCCCGTAATTAAATTCTCCCATTTCCAGTTCACAAAAAATATTGTAAATACGTCTTTATCGAACGAAACCTCTCTTATTAGCACTACAGAAACATTTGTCTTTTACCCAAGAATTTCACTTCACTGTTTGAATTAGAGGTGTGCGGGCCGACCCTTTTTCGAAGCCCGACATAACCCGGAATCGAAAATGAACATCGGGTCGGGACCCGCAGCCTGTAAAAATATGTGATGGAAACCCGACCCGATACGAACCCGAACTAAAATTTCGGGTAAAACTCGAAACCCGATTTTCTTGTTTTATGAAAGCCCTAACCGAACCGAATCCTATCGTAAATGATATAAAATTTTGAAACCTGAATACAATTTTTGTTCATTTCGTTTAAGGTTGTGAGGTAAAAAATCATTAAAAACCTTTGTGCAAAACAGTAACCAAAAACGAAAAAATTGTCTTCGAAAAAAAATTTTCTCCGAAAAAAAGTTTCGCTACAAAAAATTTTCCAAAAAATCTTTTCTGGCAAAAAAAAATTTCTCCAAAAAGTTCGTCAAAAAAAATTGTCTGGGGCAAAAAAATTTTTCTTCAGAAAAATATTTATCGCAAAAAATCTTTTCTCACAAAAAAAATTTTTCATCCAAAAAAATTTTTCTCCAAACAAAATTTCTCCGAAAAAAATTTCTTCTCACAAAAATAGTTTTTTCTTTCAAAAAAAAATGTCTCAGAGAAAAAATGTCTCCAAAAAAAAACCTCCTCTTTCTCAAGAAAAATTTTTCTCCAAAAAAATTTTTCTTCAAAAAAAATTTTCTCCGAAAAAAATTTTCTTCAAAAATGATTTTTCTCCAAAAAAAATTGTTCTCCAACACCTTCGGCCTTCGGAACACCTCGTGCCACCTTCGTCTGCCTTCGAAACACTTCGTGTCACCTTCGGCTGCCTTCGAAACACTTCGTGTCACTTTCGGCTGCCTTCGGAACACTTCGTGTCACCTTCGACTGCCTTCGGAACACTTCGTGTAACCTTCGGCTATCTTCGGAACAATTCGTGTCATCTTAGGCTACCTTCGGAACACTTCATAAACGAAAATCCAAGATGGCGCCGCCATGACAGCTGGCAGCCATTTTCTTATGATACCAAAAAATTCTCCTGATGAAACTCTATAACTTTCTAGAAGAAATCATCTCCTTAAGTAGTGTCATTCCGGAGCTAAAATTCGAAAACCAAAAAAGCATAAACGAAAATCGAAGATGGCGCCGCTATGACAGCTGGCAGCCATTTTCTTATGATTGGATGTAGTTTTTTCTTTTAAATAATTTGGAGGGAGAGGGGGGGGCAGGGGGAAAATTTCAAAAGTTCTCCTATACATCGTGTCTTGTCCCAAAGGTTTTTGTACGACGTTTTTTGAGTTTGTGGACTTCTTTTTGGGGTGTAGGGTCTGCGCCACCGCTGCGGGCATGATAACAAAAGACCCGTACGTATACGACCAGAATAGATGTTACCCAAGGCAATGTCAAAGGCCCTACCGAAGTACATCTGAGACCATGCACCATATCAAAAAGAAACTCACGTAGCTTCTTCAAGAAATCCTGAAACTTTTTTCTCTGAAAAGTAAATCTCACCAAGGTTGCCTTTAGAAGCAAACTTCAAACTGCCGTATATTATAGATATGTGTCATTCCTCGCAATTGCTTTGTCCGGGGATTTGATAATTTTTCCCTAAAACCCTGAAACGCGTTTTCCCTCAAATTCAATTCTCTGCAAACTTTGCCTTTGGAAGTAACTTTCAAACTTTCATAGTTCTAGAGATATGGGTCATCCCGCACAATTCTAGAAGTGGTCACATTCCAGGATTAGGTCATTTTTCCTTAAAATCCTGAGACACGTGTTCTCTAAAATTTTATTAATTTTTTTTTGCTGACTCGCCATCTTTAGATGATATTAAAAGCATCCCCCTCACTCTCGCCTCGATCCAACCCAAGTTACAAAAAAAATTGTTTGTAGTAAACGTATAGCACCTTTGTACGGGTCCAATCACCTCCTATTGCATACGGACGAGGTGACTGAATTTGACCCACTTCATGGACCATGAGGTTCAATCTAACATTTGACACCCTTGCAATTTCCGTTATTTGCCCAGATACGCATGCCAAAAAGTTTCCCCGACCATCGAAAAAAGTCTATCAAATCTTTCGAATTCTTGGTACTTCGACTTTATACATTCAAACAGCAAGTTGCTTAAAGCGCTTCTTACAATAAAGCCAACAAAACCTACTTTTCGTTACTTAACATTCAAAACTATTTAACAATTTGATAAAATTTAAGTTTAGTGGAGAGGAGAGGAAAGGGGAGGGGATCGATAGAGGCTCACGCCCTGATCACGAGTATATATTTTTTTTCGGCGCTCACGCCCCCACTTCGGAAATAGGAGGGGTTCAAATTTTCGAAATTTTAAATTTTCTTGCGCTCTAAAAACCAATATTTACATTAGAGAAATTCACTTCTTTACTCATGTAAACATTCGGTAACTGTACTGTTAGCCAGGATACGCCACGTGGAGGCTGTTTACATGTATCCCATTGGCCCTGAAAAGGGCCGTTTGGCATACTGAAATGGGGACCCCTCGGTGCGTCAGTCCCGAAGTAGTTAACGACTCCAAACTCCCTTCAGTATAGTTTATTTGGGCACCACTTAGGACGTTTGGTCCGACCATCAAGGTACGCAACTGTCTTCAGAGTCGTGTCATCGGAGTACGCTCGACTTCGTGTTTCTGGTCCATGTGCTGTGCAGCATCATTGAAATATGTATACTAATTTTTCACTTCTGCACGACGTGCGGAAGTGTAATTATTTCTTAAGTGAAATGCAGCACATCATGCAACAGTTCTTCACAAACGCCATTTTTGAATGCAAATACTTGAAATTTGGTTCCCAAAATGCAGTCCGGATGAATTTAGGCCAAGTATCAGCGTCTCCTATCATCATTTGCAAGAATAGCCACGGATTCCGCAATTTCCGGCGTAGTACGGTTGCGTCTTCCGACATTACGTCTTAGTGTATAGCAAAATATGTTCTTTACTAATCAAAGACAGACACGATTTGTTGCCGATCAAAGAATGCGTAGCTTTTTCAATTACGTCAATAATTTTAAACATCGTGCATTAGAATTAACAATATTCACATTGTGCTCGTAATGGCTTCGGTAAATTTTACAACGATTGTAAGACTACACGCTTTGGAGAGACAAGATGTAATATTAAAATTGGCGAAAGACCTCGAATTGATCGGGAAAGTGCCAAAATGCACAAATTGTGCTTCTTTAATGGTGTTACGCGTCGACAAATCAACCGTTGACGGATTCAAAGGAATTCTACCGGCAAATTGGTTAAAGCCAATAAGGCAAGTACTCGGTTTCATGGACCTGTGGTTGAAAAAGGTTCAACATAACCAAATATCCGAATTAATCGGAGATTCTGAGGTTTCGTTGGTGGAGGTTCTGTTCGATGCAATGTTGTACAACGCAGAGCCACTTGGAGGTCTGACTGTTCGGGACTGACGCACTGAGTTGTCCCCTCTTCAGTATGCCAAACGGCCCTTTTCCCTTATCCTGGGTAACAGTACAGTAAGCGAATGTTTACATGAGTAAAGAAGTGAATTTCTCTAATATAAAATATTGGTTTTTAGAGCGCAAGAAAATTTAAAATTTCGAAACTTTGAACCCCTCCTATTTCCAAAGGGGGGGAGGGTGAGCGCCGAAAAAAAAAATTTATTCGTGATCAGGGCGTGAGCCTCTATTGATCCCCACCCCTTTCCTCTTCTCCCGGGGGTAGTCCACTAAACTTAAATTTCTTTAAATGCACTTTTTTATAAAATTAATTAAAGTTATAAATGAAAGGAGCAGTTCAGTTAGTATAGCCGCCGAAAACGAAAAAAATGAGCGATGGCGGACACTTAAATTGAATTTCAAATCACAATGTAACTCTTGTAACCTCTCTTGTAACCTAAAAATTGTATGGTTTTTGATTTCCAGCGTAAAGACCGCTCATAACATAGTAAATACTATTCGGTAGTATATTAGGCCTCCGTCAGTTCGTTTGCGGCTGTCAAATGGGACTAAAATTTTGTAATTTTTTTCAACAAAAACAACAAAATAAAAAAAACGGTACATTTTGAAGGTATGCCGTAGAATAATTTATTGCATACAATTACGTTTTACGTCTGTTAAAATTAACTTGTCAAAATAGCCATGGACCATTCTCATACCAGTCTTTCATAAGAAGTAAAAAATTTCGTGTGAATGGCTGACTTAGTGGAAGAAGATTTTTTCCAAGTGAGTGTTTTCCGGAGCGAAATATCGTTTTCTTTAATTTTGGAATTAGCGAAACACTGGTAGTGTAGTGACTTCAATGCTGGTAATGATTTCCAATGCTTTTTACCCACGCAAAGTATTCACATCAATCTTACATCACTTTATAAGTACATCTCAACCTTGAGCCAGTGGCTGGCATTGGAAAAAAAACCAATTTTTTGTTGATAAAAATTGAAACTTTATTTATTCAAATACCGAAAATAAAGGAAAATGCATCTAAATACAAATTAAACGGCACAGTAAAGAATACAAACCTGAGAACATCATAACAATAATCAATAATTCTGTGAACTCATTAAATTTCTCTTTTGTTGACAATGTGCTTTTCTTAGCTTCAATAAATGATTCAGACTTATCAGTATTTATCGCAATAGTCTCGTCAATCAGATTTTCATCGCTTTCAAATGTTTTCTGAGCCTCGTGATCGAAATCAGTTAACTTAGTGAGCTCATCATTCCCGAGGTCATCAAATGATAAAGAATCGCCTGAGAATTCGGTGTGGCCTTCAAAGCAATAGATTGCTTCATCTAATATTTGTAAGAGATCGTTTATTGTCTCATACAAATTCTCCTTGGTTGCTTCACTCGCTTGAATAACTGATATATTTTCTGCATGTTGGATACGCTTACTTTCGTAAGCATCCATTTTGTCTTCGTAGACCATAGTGTGTGCCGCCAATTTTGCCTGCAGAATGAGAAAATAGTTAAAATGCGACGCGGAGGCCAATTCTGCGTTTGCCGATGGCACGTGCATCCGTTAAAAAAATATTAATGGAATTGCATGAACTCACAATATCAAGACTATTTGCCTGCTCCGAAATAATTTCTTTATTCTCCATTTTAACAAAAAACAAAAATAGACGTCGTAAAAACTGGCACAAAAAAAAATGAACAGAAAAAATCGCCTTCGTCACGATTCACTACTTTCATGGAATTAGTAAGATTTTTAGCACACACCTGCCATGAGTACTAATTTTCGCAGCCATGCTTCAGTTTCGACTTTAAATCAGGATTTTTTTCGTATAAGGATAATTCCACCGTCAATTATGTTACATTTCTACAAGTTTTCTAAGTTTATGTGGCCGAAACTACTGAACGACTAAACCGATTTTGATAGTTTTTGTTTTGTTTTCTTTCTATTTCAACAAACTTTTTTTTCCCTGAAAGAGAAAAGTCCAATGAAGAAAACAAAAAAAAAAAATCAGCAAATCCGGTTCAGTCATTCAGTAGTACGACCTCATAAAATAGGAGATAAATGTAACGTAATTGACGCATATACAAAAATGCACGCAGTGAATTGTCACAAATAAGAGGTACGGGAAATGGTAGGTGTCAGTATTTTGTAAACGTTTTCATTTTGATAGCTTGTCTGAAAGGTACAAGTGAAATTTCTTCTGAATCGTATAGTACATAATTGTCAAATTGTCGAGCCTTCTTCTTATTCTTTTACAGCCTTTATGTTATCCACTGCTGGATGTAGGCCTAACTCCTTCCATCTCAATCGATCCAGTGCCACTTGTTGCCAGTTCGTGTTTGCTGTCCGCTTTATACTGTTGTTTCATCGTTCTGGCGGTCTGCCCATGCTCCAGTTCATAATAGTTTCGGTCCAACGTTCGTCAGTCATCCTTGCGATGTGTCCTGCCCAATTCCACTTCAGAGATGCTATTCTTTCCATAACGTCAACGACTTTCGTTTGTTGACGAATCCACTGATTTGTCTTTTTATCTCTGAGCGAAATTCCATACTTCGTTCCATTGCTCGCTGGGCTGCTATAAGTATATTCTCGCAAGCTTTCGTTAATGTCAACGTTTCCGCCGTACGTCAACACTGGGAGGACATAGGAATCGAACACTTTGCGTTTTAGGCTGTTGTTCATGTTGCTTTTGAATATAAGCCTAAGTTTTCCGAACGCCAAACCTCCGAGTAGAATTCTTCTTTTCACTTCAGCAGTCTGATTGTCGAAACCCAATTTCAGTTTATGGCCAAGCTACACGAAACTGTCGACTCTTTCGACGACGGTGTCTACAATTTGTATCTCCCTGTCATTGTCAATATTAGTCATGATCTTCGTCTTCGAGAGGTTCATTTTAAGACCGACTTTGCTCGATTCTTCATTTAGCTGTTGCAACATAACCTGGGCTTGGTCCAGATCTAACGCCATCAACACAATGTCGTCTGCGAATTGTAGGTGATTTAGGTACTTTCCATTTATGTTGATTCCCATCTTACTCCAATCTAACTTCTTGAAAATACTTTACAGATTTCATGTAAATAATTTTGGGGAGATTGTATCACCCTGTCTCACTCTTCGTCCGACCTTGAACTTTGCCGTATTCCTTTGAATTCTTATGCATGAAGTAGCATTTTTGTATACATATCGGATCAAATTGGAGTACCTCGAGTCTATCCTGCATTCGTCCAATGAGTCCAATATAGACCATGTCTCAATTGAGTCGAAAGCCTTCTCGAAGTCTATGAATATCAATAATATGCCAAGCTTGTATTCATTACATTCTTCTATCAAAGTCCTCATCACCTGTAAATGATCATTTGTGCTGAATGCGGATGTAAATCGAGCCTGTTCAACTGGTTGGTAGAAATCCAGCTTTTTTGTGATCCTTTTTGAGATGATTTTCATTAATAACTTGTAGAGAGTTGATAGAAGACTAATTGGCTGTTATGTCTAGAAATTGTATATTTGAATATAACCCAGTTCCTAGAGCGTTAAATAATACATTAATTGTTGGTGTCTCGAGTTTGTTTGTTGCTTTGATAGATAAAATATTTATATTTATTTGGCTGAAGTAGCCAGTCAAGTCATAGTAACAGAATGAAGAATATTTTTGGACCCGTACGAAGTACGAAAGTCCTATACGTTTACTACAAAAAATTTTAACGTAACATGGGGTAGATCGAGGTGGCAGTTGGGGGGATGCATTTATTATCAACTAAATATAATGAATCAACAATAAAAAAAATGTCTCCACTTTTTTTTCAAACGGCTCAAACGATCACCCTAAACTTTTTCCCCTGAAAGATACATGCCTCCCATAATTCAAGTTCAAGATGAGCAAAATCGATCAAGTGGTTCCGGAGATATGGTCGAGGAAGTGACTAAAAAGATGGTTTTTTGAGGGTCGGTGAAGCCTTTCCGCAAATATCTCAGCAAGTATAACACGGAAATTGCTCATGTTGGTGTCAAATGAAAGGATTTGATGTCAGAAAACTGGGAAAACATTTTTGTGGAAATCGGGTCAGGGGTCGGGGCACCGGGATCAATGGAATCGACGAAATTGAGTTTCTTGGCCATATACGAAAACAGTTTTTCGTGTTTATTTCCTTAACTATGCAATATGGAGATTCAAATGCAAAGTTGTAGAGAATGAAATTTTAGGGTACGCGTGTTTCAGGGTTTTGGGTAAAAATTCCTCAATCCTAGGATATGATCACTTCAGAATTGGGAGGGATGATCCATATCTCTAGAACTATAAGAAGTAGAAAGTTGCTTCTAAAGGCAAAGTTGTAGAGAAGAAAATTTTGTAGAAAACGTGTCTCAGGGTTTTGTGTAAAAATGCCCCAATCCTGGAATACGACCACTTCTAGAATTGGGGGGGGGGGGGGGATGGCCATATCTCTGGAACTATAAGAGGTAGAAAGTTGCTTCCAAAGGCAAAGTTGTTGGAAATAAAATTTTAGAGAACACGTGTCTCAGGATTTTGGGTAAAAATGCCACAATCCTGGGATATGACCACTTCTAGAATTGGGAGGGATGACCCACATCTCTGGAACTATAAGGGGTAGGAAGTTGCTTCCAAAGTTGTATAGAATAAAATTTTAGAGAACACGTCTTTCAGGGTGTTAAGGGAAAATGGCTCGATCCTTGGATATACCCGATTCTAGATTTGAATGGTCTGAGATGTACTTCGGTAGGGTCTTTGACATTACCTTAGGTAATTTCTATGGATCTTTGAAATTCTTTAGTTACAAAAGAACATAAAACGTTGGATTGTTTGCTTATTACTATATTAAGATACGTTCGAGTCTTTTTGCAAGATCAATTCTGTTTGTCACATCTATTCTGATACGTACGTTGGTTATGTTTGAGTTAATGAAATTACTTTGTCATTGTAATAGGATCGCCGAGTTCTTGAACATTTTTTAGAAACATCCAACATTTCGGCATCTAGTGTCAATCATCAGTCAAGTCAAGCACCTTGATATGTTGAGGGGGTTGACCGACATTTTGATGTTTCATTATGAACAATACTCGGTACAACCGTGAATAGCGATTTCTAACTGAAATGGACTGTCTTAAGATAATTTCGCGAAATTCATCTTACATCTCAACGCAGTGGAAAGTAAATTTCTGTCACCATGAAGAGTTTTTAAAAAACATTGTCGATCGAAAAGTTTCGCAAAGCAAATGCTGAGTGAATCTAGTCAATTTGTCCAATTGAACAATGAGAAATAGTGCATTACATCGCAAGGGCTAAAACGGTCCATTTAGGTGGTGAAAAGGTCGAATCCGAGGGTGGAACGCAGCGTAGCCCGAGGAGGACATTTTCACCATTATGCTCTAAATCAGCACCGTTTTAGCTCCGTGTGTTGCATACGATTTTTCACGCAGATGGACAAAAAGTCAGATTTCGAACAAAATACTCAACAAACTTGAGTTCCAATATAATTTCATACCAATGAAAGTGCGCAGGAAGGGCAAAAATGGTATTCAAATGTGACCCGAAATAGGTTACTTTAGGATGAAAATTCGGTGAGAAAATCTGACGTTTTTTGTCCATCTACGCGAGAAAAAATCAATGAAAGTGATGAAAAATGACTGCTGGGAATCCCAGCCACCTCAAACTAGGTATACATTGTGTACATTGATAAAAGAAACAGTGGAATGATAATTTTTATCCTTTTGTTAATATCAAAAAGGTCATAGGTTTGGCGCGTAGAAATTGTGCGATCAAAGGCCTAAAAATTCTTCCATATTATTATAATAAATAATATTAAGGCTTCGAATATTTGTTTGTGTTTGTGTCGACGGTGTTTAAAGGGTAAGTACCAAGAAGAACAGAAAACGAACATTAAATTAGGGCTAGTAGAAATGCAGTGAAACTTGATTGTACGACAAAAGAATTGTTTTGTTATCAATGGCAAATGATCGAAATTTTCGAGGATATTTCACATTTTAAATGATTTTTCTAATTTGAAGGAATAAAAAAAATTTAATGAACGCACAATGCGCCCGTGACGCAAGTCCACATACGTACAAAAAATTAGGAAATTTTTTTGTCGTAGACGGCGTGTTTTCAAAGTATGGGTCAAATATGAGCAACATTTTTGGACTGTGTTAGGAACAGGGGCTGATTTTGTTTGCAATGAAGTTAGCTTCGGACGCAACTGAGGCTAACTTCACGTTGAGTATTACTTGTAAAAATCAAAATAAAAGTCTGTCATGCCCCGATTAGGATGGATATATATGTATGTTTGGTGTCAAAGGAAAAGTTGATGGGGTGGGTAGTGTCTCAGGGTGACCAACAAAATGGCCGACGGTGGTATGGGACGGACTTAGGAGGAAAGTTAGTTTTTTTTTGGGTTGGAGATAGATGACCGGCCGACGGTGGTATGGAACGGACTTTTGGGAAAAATTAAATTTTTTTTTGGATTGGAGATACAGGAACGGATAAGTGAAAACCGACAAGTTTCTGAATTGTATGGTAAATTCGTATGATAATTCAGAAACTTGTCAGTTTTCACTTTTCCGTTCCTGTAGGTGTTTCGTGTCAAAGGAAATGTTTTTTGCCGCTTTTTTTCGTCGAAAATTTTTTCGCCGAAAATTTTTTTCTTCCGAAAATTTTTTTCGTCTGAAATTTTTCGTCGGAAATTTTTTTCGCCGGAATTTTTTTCGTCGGAAATTTTTTTTCGACGAAAATTGTTTTCACCGTAAATTTTTTTCGTCGCAAATTTTTTCTCCAAAATTTATTTCCTCTTTTCTTCCAAAACAACTGATATCAATTTGGGTGACGCTTATATCTTCGGAACGCAAAAAATTCTTTTGAAATATTTTCACTTTTGATTAAAAAAATGCGTCACAAATGCCGGACCTTCCCAACTTAATAATTTCGCACGCCAAAAATTTGACTACCCGTACTCCACCACATCACGCAAAGCTTAATTTTTTTTCGTGTCAAATCTGAAAGAACAGAAAAACTATAACATTGGGGGGTCCGGCATTTGTTGTTATCAGTTGTTTTGGAAGAATTGACGAGGACTTGCGTCACGTTTGCCTTTTAAAAAGAGGTTTTGTTGTGATTCCAATTACAAAACATTTCGCGTGAATCTCAATCTCTTGATTAACTTATTTTCAGGAGACTAAAACAATGGCAAACGCTGAAAATTTTGCGTCGGACAGATCTGAGATCTCGGAAAGTTCAAGTTTTCTGCTGGATGACGTAAGTATGCCAAAGTTATTTTATCGTTAATGATTCTCACTTGCATTTATTTCGGTTTAGTCGGGTAGCAGCTCCAAAGAAAATGCTTTACCTAACATCGAACCTCCGATACATTCCTTTTACATATTAAAACTGAAAAGAAAAGGGCTGAAGTTCCAGTCTATCAAAAAGGAAAAAGATGGAACATTTATAGTTTCTGTTATGGTAAAGTATAAAATCGAGAAAAAAGTACGCCTTTGTTTGTTAGGAAAAGACAAAACATATGCAAGGGACCTTTACACAAACAGAATAGATGTTGCGAAAAGACTTGAACGTATTTAAGTAAATATTGCCTTAACTATATACAATTACGTCCACACTAAGTCGCCGAAAGGGCAATATTGCAAAACCCGTCCAAAGTAACTGTGTAAAAACCTCTCAAGATATAAAAAAAAATTCAAAATTAGAAAAAAATATTGAAAAAATACTTTTTTTCTACTAGGACTGATCTTAGAACCGACCTTGATCGGTTGGAAAAGCCGACTGACCCATACTTCGATGTTTGGAGGAAAAAGTTCGGCTCCTTTTTATCTGCAACACTGCACAAAAAACCTCATCATTAAAGAAATATTCACGAAAAACCTCTAAATATCGTCTAGGGTCTCGTACTAGAGGTGAGAGGGTCGGCCTTTTTTTGAAACCCGATCCGAACCCGCCCCTATTCTATTTTCGAAAACCCGGTAACCCGAAAAAACTGAAACCCGACCCGACCCGATTCAGCTTTCGAAAACCCAATAACCCGGTAATCTGTATGAAATGAAACCCGACCCGAACCCGACCCGATTCGATTTTGAAAAGCCCGTAACCCGTCAACCCGATAATATTGAATTGGGTTCGGGTCGGGTTTTTTCGTACATTCGTGTAACCCGCTCACCTCTAGTATCGTACCATAAGTTAGGCTCACACTAAGGACTCTCCAGCCCGAACCACTCGACAGATTTTCTCTTATTTTTTTCTTAATTTATGATGTCCATATCTTTTACGTAAAAGCGATTTCCATTCTAATTTCGCAGAGATATAAGTCAAAAAGTTTCACCGACCTTCAAAAAATCACGTTATTCACCACTTTTTCGATCCTAACTTCGAAAGTTCTTGACTGATTTTGTTCAAATTCAATCCCGTAATCATTTTTACAATAATTTTTCAGAGAAAAAAATATTTTGAAAAGCTTATGAGATTTACCCGATTTATGTAGAACACGTATGAAGGGACCCGTTCGTATCAGAATAGATGCCGCAAACAGAGTTGATGTTATGAAAAGACTCGAAAGTATTTAAGTAAATATTGCCTTACGTCCACATTAAATTGTATTGGAAATTGCCGATAGGGCAATATTGAAAAGTCCGTCCGAAGCAACGGAGAGGCCTCGGACAAATACTTACATAGACAAAAATATTTCCCTCCATTTTTTCATAGTGAAAACCCATTTTTGTGTCTAGGGCAGATCTTAGGACCGACGTAGGGCCTTAAGGATATTACTCGGGCAAATACTTCCATAGACAAAAATGTTTCCTTCAATTTTCTCTGCAACATAGCAAAAAAAATTTTGTTTGGTTAGGACCGACCGTAGAACAGACCTGAGGCCTACTTCAGTCCTAAGCACAGGCACCGGGTCCAAATTTGTTTTTGAATATAATTCGGTACTCGATTACCTCTCAAATAGAAAAATAATCAACAAAATCAATTGTGGTTTATCCAACTTATGTAAGCGAGCACGTTGGGCCCTAGTAGAAACTCAGTTTTAGGGTCCTGACTAAGTCCAAGGGTTCCTAATCAAAAAATTTTCTTCCATAAAAGGGAAGACAGTCTAGACCTTTCGATAAAAGAAATTTGCAAAACGGAAGAGATTTACTCGAGTTATGTACAAAAAACATGTAGAGCGCTAGCAGAAACTCGTTTTTAGTGCCCTATCTATATCCTAGGGCCCAATCTCCAAAAAGTTTCTTCAACTAATTGTAGGGTTTTCACAGACCTGTCGATTAGAAAAACAATTACTGGCCCAACGTGTTTTTGTTTACATAAATCGGTCAAATACTAACCGATTTTGTTGATTCTTTTCTATTTGAGAGGTAACCGTGTACCGAATTATATTCATAAACAAATTTGTGCCTGTGCTTGAGGCTCAAGTGGGCCTCTAGTCGGTCCTAACCAAAAAAACATTTTTTTATCATATTCCAGAACAGATTGAAGGAAAAATTTTTGTCTATGGAAGTATGTGTCAGAGGCATTTCCTTATGGCCCTAGGTCGGTCCTAAAGTCGGCCCTCAACAAAAAATTGTTTTTTTTGCTATGTTGTAGAGACCATTGAGGCGAACATTTTTGTCTATTTGGAGATCAATTTTGTGCTTTCGGGAGAGTTATTTTACACCGTTTCTCCGGACGTATTTTTCAATATAGCACTATCGGCAATTTAGTGGTTAAAAACGTGGTTTTTGAAGATCAGTGAAAGTTTTTGACTTATATCTCTGCGAAACTAGCACGGAAAGCGCTCTCTGTGCCATATTGTAGAGGAAAAAGAGCCAAACTTTTTTGTGCATGAAAGTGTGTAACCGAGGCCTCTCCTTAGTGTCTTAGGTCGATCCTAAAAATGGTATTTTGCTATGTTGTAGAGAAAATTAAGGGAAATATTTTTTTCGGTGGAAGTATTTGTCCGAGGCATCTCCTGAGGTGAACCTTTTTGTCTCTTTGGGGGTTTTTTGGAAGAGTTTTTTTACACCGTTGCTTCGGACGGGTTTTTCAATATTGCCCTTTCGACAATTTCCAATCCAATTTGTGGATGTAATTTCATACACTTAAAAGTTAAATCAAAATTTACTTAAATACGTTCGAGTTTTTTCGCAGCATCAATTCTGTTTGCCACATCTATTCTGATCCCAGTATCATCATCACATCACTATCATTAGTTCTTTTTCAATAATAGCAAACCCGTTTTCGTTTTATTCTTTTGATTTTCCTTTGAGATTTCCTGTACTTTCTACAGAAAGAAAAGATTATCTGTCTTTCGATGGGAGAAAAAATGGAATTCCAACAAGAGTGAAAGGAGGGAGAGCCGCAATTCGTTCGAGTGGGAATTCCCTATTTCGCCCGATGGTAACACAATGATTTCTGAACGAAAGAAAATTCTCCATTTATTATACACTTTTTGTAAAAAAAAAATCAAGTGACAGTTCAGGCGAGAAAATTTCTATTTTGCCACCTCCTCGGAAGAAAATAAACTAAAAAAAAAAAAACAATTTCCTCACCTGAATTTTGAACGATACACTGGGATACACACATACAAATGTTCGCTGCAATAATATTGGTTTTAAACATAGAAAGTGTAACATTGTGTGCCGATGTCATAATTACATTGTTCCTACTTATTCGAGTCTAGGTGGACTATCTTAAATATTTTGGAAGAGGAGCGACACAACTCGAAGCTAACAATAACTGCGCATCCAGCGTTCTAGACGCTTTCGAATCTGGCCAACACGAGAGGGACACAAAAGAATTGTATGAAAATTCTTTCAACAATCTCAACTTAAAGTACCCAAATGCACTCTACAGAAAATGTAGTTCTGATGACCAATTATGCAAAGCTTGTGTCAATGTTAGTTCCAAGTGTCGCGACATTTGATTTTCAATCTTTTAATCTGTATCTGTAAGATAGGTTGAAGGTGTAGAGTACTTTGGCGATGGAGAGACCGAAGATAAAGCGAAAAACGACGCTGCCTGGACGGCATTGAAAAGTATTTGGAATGGCGATCACCAAAAACTTTTGGAGGAAATGGATGATTATTGGTATGACAACGAATCGTTCCAAGATGATGACCATTGCGGTTGCAAATGCCATAAGTGCATTTGTTGTGTTTAGTTAAAGAAACATTTCAGCAATACGTTTGCTTTCTTATTGATGTTTTCAAAAATTTTTGAAATTTTTTTGTCTGAATCTGTGATGAATATCCTTAGTTTTCTTTTCATTTTGTGAAGAATTTGTTAAAAATATATTTATGTGGACACTACTCAACAATAAGATTTCTTTTTCTTTCAAGACACCATGTATGAAACAAAATGCGGTTGTTCTAAGCAATTGCGATCGCCCAGGGAGAATATTTAATCCAAACATGAGTATAATTGGGCCGTATATGATCATATGTTTGTCTTAAATTATCATATTTATTACAAACATTGCTCAGAAATTACCCTAGGCAATATCGTCGACAGTTCTCGTTGAAGACTCTCTATGTAAAAACGATGTTTTTCTAGCTATAGTTTTTTGATAAAAATGTGTCATTTTCAAAAAAGTAACTAAATGGCCGTTTACACTCATCCTTTATTAATCTAGTAGTTGAGCTACTTTTTTGCGATTGCTTAGTTTTTTTAACAAATCTTTCGCTAGAAGAAAGTTCTGCATTTCAGACTAGGCAGCCTGGTGCCGAAAAAGTGTCTATAACAATGTTAGATGGTGTAATGAGAACACAACTATGCACTAGTTTTAAACTTGGCATCAGGCTGCGTACTTCATTGACAATTTAGAAGGCAGCCTAGTGCCGAAAATCGTTCAATGTTATCGTAACAGCAATAATGAACACCATACGTCGTATAAATTTCAAGTCGGCACTAGGCTGCATACTTAAACTTTTGTTTTATGGATGTAGGTGGCAGCAGCAGCCTGGTGCCAAATTGAAAGATATATGGCATACAAAATTTACTCCTGCCAACATCTTGGCAAAAAAAGGTTTACAGCACTAGGCTGCGTACTTGAGTGGTAGAGCTAAAAATGTAGATGGCAGCCTGCAGGAGGTGCAGAAGACGTGCCGGAAACAGCAATGCACTACCTATGTCACTGTCCCGCTTTAACGGGACTCAGGGCGCAATGTCTGGGGGACTTCTACCTAACAATAGAAGAATTCCGTAAAGTACCACTCCCAAAAGTCCTCTCTTTTATCACAGGGAACAATTGGTTCAACAATTATACACGAACAATAGCCAGGAACCATAAAACTCACAATGGGCCCAAGAAAGATGGCCTCAGTGCTAATAATTGTGATCAATTGTATCAATTGTAACTTTTATACGTCTGTGAAATAAATCATGGAAAGCGCTAACATACGCATTCTTCCTGAAGGGTGAGTGCTGCGCCACCTATCTCTGTGTGAAATTCCATGCAACACGGAGATTGAAATAGTATAGATAGAAATTCCAAGAAAACAAAATTGTTGGGCCTTTTTATTATTTATTTATTTTTAGTATTTATTATTAAATATAAGTAAAGGCATTTCACTTAGAGAATGTAAACAATCATAGTTGTGTCGAAAATTATGGACTGCACAATATTGAACTGAAGGTTAAATTTTGTAAAGCAGGATAGTTCCAGAAAGCGGTGAACGATATTCAAGTAGTATCGATATTCAAATCAAACATGTTCCATGAGGGGCGCCTCTCCTTCTTGGTATTAAATGTAGCAACAGCTGGCCGTGAGTCAATTTTCCAAAATTTTCCATTATAGAAAAAATCGAGCGAAATTTCCCGGTGAATATTTAAAAATTATCACACTCCCTATGTGTTGGAATAGACTTAATACATAATACTCGTGGAACATGTATATTAGTATGTGATTTTGAAGTTAAGCCAGTGTGGAGAAGTAAAAAAGCGCGACCGTAGCTATTTCCCGTTTTTCAGCCATTTCCTGTTTGTAAGCAAAACTACTTCTTCCTTGTGATTTTTTTTCTGGTTAGAAGAAGAAAGAAGAAGAAGCCATTGCGACTGCGGTGAGCTTTTACACGCCTTGCAGGCAGCTTACCAATCGAAACGCTACCCCTTACATCAGATGTTATTTGAGTTCATTTACAAGTACTTTGAATATAGTTTACTTACATGTGAGAAATAATGACTGAAAGTGTATTGGAACCGTACGAAGTACGAGTCCCATGCGTCTACCACTACGTTTGTAACTACGAGGAGAGGGTGGAGTAGGGGGTTCTTATTTAAAACACTGAAAAGCAATTTCAGCGTAGATATAAGAAAAAAAGTTTCATCGACCTTCAAAAGACCGCGTTTTCACAACTTCTTCAAACATTTTAGGTCAAATTGAATAGAAACTATGTACTTCTGCGCAGGTTTTTGCGGTGTCAAGAAACTGCGCAGAAGTACAAAGTTTCTTTTTCTATGACCTAAATGTACCTTCGGAAGTTGTTGACCGATTTTGCCCATTTTCAGTACCATCAGTATTTTTTCGATTACTTTCCATGGGAACAAAATTGAGAGATGCATACCTGCGCACTCATGTATGCATGAATGTACATATGTATTTATTATAATAATCACAGAAAGTTACACCTTATCGTAACTTGTGTTGAACGATAACAATTTCGAATCATAGCAACCAAAAGATGACTTAAGACTAAGCTTAACCTACTAGTAAAAAAACTAAACTAAATTAACAAAGTGAAAAGAGAGAGAGAGAGAGAGAGAGAGAGAGAGAGAAAGAGAAATATACAAGAAAATTAAGTAAAATTGAACTCATTAAATCTTTACAACCCTGAAAAATGAATCAAACAGCTCTTAGAGCTTTTAAAAGCCACTCACAATTCTTCACCCTACTTCCAATTGTTTAACAAAAATTGAAAAACTAAAAGTGCTGATTTCGTCGACTCATCAGTACACATTGTCTTAAGACCATGTATATATCAGCAACGATGGCCATAGAATGATACCCAGACTATGTCAACTCGCCTTTTATACAATCCAGATCCTACGATTGGATGCATGTCATTTCGTTTGAACAATTTGGAAATAAAAGAATTGTCAGTTTGTTTCGGTTATTTTTTAATTTGGCTTATTCTGCTAAGCAGATTACCACAATTCAACGACTATCGAAGATAGTATTTACGTTGAATATTTCGGCTCCAAGGAGCTAACCATACCCTCTGTGCAAAGAAGTACACAAACTTGCAATCGAGGTAAAAATTGAAAAAATTCTCGTTTTGGTACAATTGCACCCATAGAAATAATATTTTACTATGGCTGCTGTACCTTCATCAGATTAAAGTCCACCCGCTTGAATCAGCATTTAAAAGCCACTCACAATTCTTCATCCTACTTCCAATTGTTTAACAAAAATCGAAAAACTAAAAGTCGTCAGTACACCTTGTCTTAAGACCGTGTGCATTTCAGCAACGATGGCCATAGCATGATACCCAGACTATGTCAACTCGCCTTTTATACAATCCAGATCCCACGATTCGGCGCATGTCATTTCTTTTGAACAATTTGGAAGTAAAAGCCATATACAACCCGTTTCACACTCCGTACTCCACTACCTCATCGTCAACAAGAACGGGATTATCCAACAAAACCGGGTCATAAACACTGATCCCATAGTTGGACAACACAAAAACTTTCGATTTCACAGTGTTAATCAATAACTTGTTTTTATCAACCCAATGCTTGACCCCCTCCAAGTCAGAATTCATAAGAGCGACACCACTTCCAAGGTCAAACCAATCATGATGCAATACAATTTCACATCGTCCCCGAAGAGATGGTATTTACAATGTTGTAGGACTACAGGTAGATCGTTCATAAATAACGAAAACAAAAGTGGACCAAGGACTAAGCCTTGAGGAACACCTCATGTAGCAAGCATTACAGATTAGTGGATCAATGGCAATCGAAGTTGATCAGACATTCTTAGGTGATAAGGTTGTATGAATGAAAGGTTAGCGCAGTGTTACATCTTCTAATGATAAAACACCCAATAACAGCGGAAGGGACTACTGTTCCTTTATTAAAAAAGGTTTTGAACGCACATTTTTTTCTTAAACTTTATTGTAAAGTGTCCTTTGATCTTACATCGTAACGAGAGTAGACAATTCAATTACTTGAATGAAAGTTTAGAAAGAAAGTTGGAAAAGTGCGCCTATAAAACATTAGCTCAAATTTATGGTCTAATTTTGCTGAGTAGAGTTCATTACACTTAAGTTATACGAAATGCTTTTATTACTTATGATAAAATACAATTACATTTTCGTCATCGAAATTAAGGACACAACGCGAAGAGAAAACAGAACGAAAAACAAAATTATCATTTTCCATACAATCATAAATAACATAACAAAATCGCTTTTATGTGACTCGTAAATAATTTTTATTTATTTATTTTTCTTTCTCGTCTAATAATTTCGCATTCGTGCCAAAAATTCATTTCAACTTTCAATAAAAGTTCACTCATATATCCCAACCCCATAAAACTTTTATAACAGATGATGTACCAATCGGATTAACTCTATGACACTCGTGACTTGGCTGAAAATGTGTGCATTTGATATACGAATGATTTTATATAACTCAACATATAATACTAAAAAAACCAACGAATTGCATGGAACTGTTCGACTGTACGACTCCAAGCTCCATTTGTTCATCCACGCTGTGTATATATTTTACTTCATTTCATATTCAATATACAAGCAAAGCAGAGCGGTGAGTATCTTTTCATACATAGATATAGATAGATATGTCGAGAGTTGTGTAGTTTGATACAAATCATGGCAGTGGGGACAACACAAGTGAGGAGTATCTCATCTCCACCCATTTTGATACGATGAATACTTGTATACATATAGATGGTAACAACGGGTGTCTACGATTTTTTCGTTTGTTTGTAATTTTTGCTTCTTGGTTTATAGATGTCGTTCTTAAAAGTTTTATTTGTCTATTTGTGTTGCATGAACTAATCGACTGCTGCAACGGTTGTTTAACTTTCACTAATTCGAATTCATTTTATAAAACTCAGCGCCGTAATATCCATATTACGGTCGAGCTGTAGAGTTTAACGTGTTATAAAGTCGCTCTGAGTCTATCGCATAATTTCAGTCCCCTAGATGCGAATTATCAAAAAATAACTCTCACGTTACTTGTAATAATATGACAGGAGTAAGGTTTATACTAGATGTGTGCGCCGGTCAAAAAAATCGGCGGTGACGCGAGCACTTTTCTATTTTGGTCGGCGGCGCTGGCGCCCGTTTTTTAAACCTTTTCGGCTGGTGGCGGCGTTTTTCTTAAAAAAACTTCAATTTCCAACTTTTTTCAATTTCATTTTTTGTCTGAATATCGATATAAATAGCGCCGTCAAAAAACGGACTGCGGCGGCGATGCAATTTTCTTACTTTCGTCAGTGAAGCAAATCGGCACACGTCAAAAGTACTATCTGCAGCGACTGCGCTTCTTTTTTGGCTGGCGATCGGCGCTTCGTGCGCCGGCGCACACCTATTAGTAACAAGTACTTCTGAAAGTAGGAATGTAGTGGACATTATCATTAGTGGAGTTTCATACGAACGCAGCTGGAAGAAGTGACAAAAAAATGCGCCGCCACCGTAAACTTTTTTAGTAAGCCGCCGTCGAAAACAGAAAAGACATCGCGCCGCCGCCGCCACAGAAACTAAAGTCGTCCCACCCCCCGAAAAGCTCCCCACTAGCTACATGAATATATGTCTACGATAACCTCTACTCTGTTACAATGTAGTACCATTGTTTATGAAGTGACACCCGGTTGGATAGTGTCGTGAAAATGGTGAAATCGATTTTGTTTTCACTGACAAAAAATTGTTTTTATGTTGCGTTATAGGACAGGGATGTCACTTCATCTGTTTGCGTCTTTAATAGTTTCGGGAAATTATTTTTGATTTTGTTGGTCCTGCGTAATTTGGAAATTGTTGTTTTTTCTACAAACTTTTAATCTACCAGGATAAGACATTATGTCGTCAATTTGTAGGAATTCAGAAACATTTAGTTTAACTTTCGAAATTAAAATATTTTAACTGAAAACACTTGTGTGTCGGCAGCTCTATGAGTGTTATAACTTGATGTCTGTACATACACATAACCTTGGAAAACATTGTCATTCACATTATTATCATTTTTCTTTTGGCAATGGCCGCTACCAGTGCTTTTCATCTAAGTTTCTAACGGCTGTTTAAACATTAGAATGGGCGGGCTTAATGAGAAAATCTAATTGCTCCAATTTGAATCGAAAAAAACTTCCCTCAAATTCCTCAAATTGTATCAGTTAAGGCATGTGAAAGATGAGAGAGTTACATGATGTTATGTGGATTATAAACGACGTTCGTACATCATTCATTGATTACCGGTGTTAATAGACTGAAAGGCAGATTTCGATCAAACTTTCTGCACGTTTTTATGTTGCAATTTTTTCTGAAAAAGTGGGGTTGATGAAATATGGTTGACTTTACTGTGAACTTCGAAACAATATGACTTTGAGAAGTTACTGCTTTTTTATTAGTTTAACGATCAACAAACAGGCCAAAACCCAATAAAATGTCAAATAACATGTTAAACATGTTAAACATGTCATATTAATATTCAAACTTACTTGCTAAAATATCCAAACAACGAGTTGCAAACATCAAGTGTTTGACCCAAATTATCCTCTGTTTGAGGATAACAGGGGTTTTTGGAATATGATAGGAGGAATTTGTCATCAATCATGCCCCTCAGCTCGTCCGGTCTCACCGCCTGCTTGCTCGCACGTAGGGAAACTATTTACCGTCTGTTTGTAAGAAACCGGTAAACGGTAAATACCGGTTAATGGCAAAAAATTACCGATAAAAACCGGTAAAATTTCTCGTTTTTAAAGTAAGAATCATAGCATCAGGAAATGTATAATTAAATTTAAATTGACACTTATCTGTCATGTGACACCGGACGATGAAATTCTACGTTCACAACTTTTCGGTTTTATATTTGACAAAAAATCATAGGCCTTCGACAAAAAAGACCGTGTGATTTCCTCCAACTTATAACAACTTCATTTCCCGCCTTTTTTTGAATATTTTAGTTATATTGCAACTTATTGATTTTAAACAATTTGTTTTTCTTTATGATTAATTTGTAACAAACATCTTTCCTTCATCTTTAAGCGATAATTGATCGTTCCAATTATCACTGCACAATTACTACTTGGATTGCTTGTGAATCTCTTTGTTTCTTTACTGCAATTTTTGCTGCCTTCACTGATGTTTTGTTCAGGTACTTGCAAAAATATCTACACAAGTAGAATCCCACGGTAAGTAAGACTGCCGTCTGGACGCTTTTCGTATTCTCGACTCAAAGCTGTTTGGCTTAAACATTTAATAGCTGAAATTCTTCATTTTTCGTCTACCAAATCGAAGAATAAATGAAAGAACATCAAACGTTTCAGATTAATTGAGTCAGAGTTTTTTGAAGTCCTGGAAGTTTCGGTATTTGGAAACAACAAATTCCATGCGTTGATAGCGCCATCAAAATGATTGGCAATGATCTCACCTGAAGAGCAATGCTCAAAATTTTTAAAACAAGAATATTAGAGCTATAGATCAACGATAAAAACGATGGTATTGCCGATACCTCCAACTTTTTTACTCCCAATCTTCCAAATCCTCAGAGAGAGAATAAAATTTTGAAAAAATCGTGTTGCAGGAAAAAATCACTAAATCGAAGGATAAAGCCATTTCTAGAATTGGGTCTGCCGCGGACAGATAACGCGAAGTACGATTCCGGCACCAGGCTGCCTTCTTTATTCTCAGCTTTAGGTTTAAAGTACGCAGCCTGGTGCCGAATTCGATGGTGTTGCTGAAAACTATTAACTTTACTAATTCATGCAATTTGGCGTAGTCAGAATTTCAACCTCAGGCTGCCCTGTTTTACCTTTCGTCAGACTCTCTCTTAACTGATCTTCAAAATTTTTTTTTGCCCTGAAGTGTAGTACCAAAAGCGGTTTTTGCATTTCAGATGGGAATTTTTGGACGATCTAGGGCAACTGAGCAAGGGCCGCCTAAGTGGTTTTCGGTCTTTTGTACATAACACGAGTAAATCTTTTCAATTTTAAAAAAATTGTTCCAAACATCTTGCGTCAGGAGGCTCTAGGTCGGTTCTAAGATCGGCCCTATTACAATTTTTTTTAAATGTTGTGCTTTTTTAGGGAGACGGGATTTTCCATATTGCCCTTTCGGCAATTTCCGATCCAATTAAATGTGGACGTAATTTCATACACTTGACAGTTTGGCAACATTTACTTAGATGCGTTCGAGACTTTTTACGACATTTATTCTGTTTGCCACATATATTCTGATGCGCAGGGATCCATTGCATATGTTTTTTGATATGTTGTAGAGGATGTTGAGGAGAATATGTTTGCTCGTACCATGGTTCTCGGGAGTCGTTGCAGTGTCCTAGCTCACTTTATAAGAGGTACTTCGGTTGGGTTTTACCCATTATCTTCTGTAATTTCTGTGGGTCGTTCAATTCAGATAGTTTTAAGAGAATTGGAAACATTGAGTTTGGCAAAACTTGTGTTATTTGTGAAAATTCATGAAAACTCGCGAAAACTCGTAAAAATTAATGAAAATTCGCAAAAATTTATGAAAATTCGCAAAAATTCACGAAAGTTCATGAAAATCGCGAAAATTCGAGAAAATCAAGAAAATATTTTCAAGAATACAGGCACTGGTAACAATTGTTTCAAATATTACTCCAAAAACATAATCAAAGAACCGTACGTATCAGAATAGATGTGACAAACAGAATAGATGTTGCAAAACGTATATAAATATAGAAATTAGCAAATAATCCAATGTTTTATGTTCTTTTATAACTATATGAATTTCAAAGATTCATAGAAATTACCCAAGGTAATGTCAAAAGCCCTACCGAAGTACGTCTGAGACCATTAATTTTGATGACCAAAATGTTCTTCCCTACACCATATCACAAAGAGAATTAACGTAGTTTCTCCAAGAAATCCTGAAACTATTTTCTCTAAAATGTAATTCTCACCAAGTTTGCCTTTAGAAGCAAATTTCTAACTGTTATAGTTCTAGATCTTTGCGTCATCCCTCCCAATTGAAGAAGTGGCCATATTCCAGCATTGAGTCATTTTGCCAAAAAAATCTCAAACACGTATTCCCTATAATTTTATTCTCTAAAATTTTGCCTTTGGAAGCAACTTTCTAGCTTTCATAGTTCTAGAGATATGTTTCATCCCGACCAATTCTAAAAATGGTCATATTACAGAATTGGGTCATTTTTCCTTAAAACACTGAAACACGTGTTCCCTAATATTTTATTCTCTACAGCTTTGCCTTTGGAAGCAACTTTCTAACTTTCATATTTCTAGATATATAGGTCATTACGACCAATTCTTGAAGTTGTCATATTCTAGGATTGGGTTTTTTTTTCCTTAAAACCCTGAAATACGTTTTTATTCTTTATTCTCTACAACTTTGACTTTGACAGTAAATCTCCATATTGCATAGTTAACCAAATATAGACAAAAACCACTGCTTCGTGTATGGCCAAGAAACTCAATTCCGTTCATTCCATTAGCCACTGTGCCCAGACCACTGTCCCGATTTC
>WJQU01002212.1:0-25000 GCA_029228625.1 Pseudolycoriella hygida | reverse complement strand
AATCGAGCTATTTTACGTATAAGCTTAGAGACATCAACTCTGTCAAATACTTTACTTATAATAATAATAATAATCTGCCCTACAACCCATAAAGGGTTAGAGGCTAGATCATTATTTACTAGTTTCGCTGTTTTGTGGTTCTACTTTATTGAGATCCTTTCATTACCGGAAAGTTTTACTGTGCCAGTGGTAAGCTGTGCGACAAACCTAGTGCCATCTATGAGATTTAACTAGGAGCGAAACTAGTAGGAGTAGAATACCGGCACCTCCCAACAATGCCTTTCACCGGTAAGCCGTACGATGGCACTAAACTCAACTTCACTTGACTTGAACGATTCAATCAGTTTTGTTTTGTTTACAAATCTAACAATCGGTACAAATCCGTCTGCGGTTGAGTTTCGATGCTTTACTTATATCGACATCCAATTGGGCGTTTTCATTGAAAGCATCGTGCGCCAAAACACTTAGTTCCATCAGGTTCGATTCAATACCTCTACTTGAGATGAAGTCATGATGAGTTGTGGAAACGTTGTGCGGAATAATTAGTTTCAACTGCGCGTGGATAACTTTCTCAAACACTTTAGCAAGATTCGGCATGACATTTACGCCTCTATAGTTAGTGACATCGATTCTACGACCAGATTTATAGACAGGCGACAGTTGGCCAATTTTAAAAAAGGTCTGGATAGCACAGCTCAGAAATCGATCGATTGAAAACCAAGTTGAGTGGTTCGGACAAATATTCAGCACATTTACGGAGAAAAATCGAGGGAACTCCGTCATGACCAGGACCCTTGTTAAGATCCATTTTATATAGTATAGATGAAGCCAATTCCGTCGTAGATGTAATGTCGTAGATCCCATCGTCAATTCTGTCTTCAATGAATTCCAACAATAAAGGGTCGAGTGGATAATTGACGTAAACACTTTTAAAATATTGTGCTAACAAATTTGCTTTCTCAGCGTTCGTAGACGCCTTCTGACCATTGTAGTCAACGACTGCAGGCAGAGAATTGAAGTTACGTTTCGATTTAGCATGTTGCCAGAATGATTTCGGGTCATTTTTTAAAGAATGACTCAAATCACGGGTGTATCTACTGTATAACTCTCTTCTGAACGTTTCAAATTCCAATTTAGCATTTAAGAAATTCCCGTCGTTTATCACCGTATACCTGAGTCATTCACATCCCAATCCGTACGTAGAAGTTCAGAAAAGTCAATAGTTGAGAGATGTTCGCTGATATCATCGTAATTGGCCCTTTTGAAACAGTAAGTTACAGACGAATATCCGATCTGGTGAATGGAACCATCGACGCACCTAAAATCAGAAGCAAGATCATGCGAAATTCCATACCCACTTGTGCTGATGATTTTCTCGTAGTTGACAAACACAGGACTAAATATGGTCCTTATGAGCCTATCAATAACATGTGCATGGCATTTAATCGCTTTTCTGTGGTTTCAAAACTTACCACGTGAATCGTTTAAGACGACTACTAGGAAATTGAGAATCACATATAAACTTAACGGTAAGATCAGAATTTCATAAACTGAATCTTTGGTTCTCAATCTAATCAAAAGCTGATTAGTCAATCGGGTCTCACGACTCTCAAATGTAACTCTAAGTCACGTCGGCTTGCGCAAAAAACAGCTAGTCTAGACGACTAGTTTCCGCTAATCCTTTTTATTTCAGGTGGCCACATGGCGGTGCTTGATGGAACGACGGGCTATTTTCATTTCCAATTTTCGTCTAATTTCAATCGATGCTGTTTTAAATGTGTAACTTAACTATAAATAAATAAATTTCGACAGTGGGCAGGGGCTGACTGTTGACTCCGACGGGTCGACCGGGTCGGCAACTCACTTCCCGACCTGCTCTTAATTTATGTTGGATTACAAGGGATTACAAGTTATTTGGATCACAGGGGATGAAACTATAAAAATTCAACTCTGTGCGAGAGTGGCTGCCCGCGCCGAAGGCAAGGGCTGCATCGCACAGGTTGAATTTTTATACGTCATCCCTTGTGATTCACGTAATTTTTCATCACAAGAACCGCGGAAATCGTAATTTTTCACTTCCTAAACTCAAATTTTCAACACAACGAAATTGCTGATGCAACCATCATATTGTTTACATCAGTTACTTTCGGCTCTCTTTTAAGAATCGAAAATACTTTCGACCCTCTTTAGAGAACCGAAAATATTTTCGCATCTCTTACCTTACTGACGTCTGCATTTTTTCATTTTCGGCTCCCATTTGGGAAGTGAAAATTAAGATTTTCGTGGTTCGAGTGATGAAAATCGTAATTTTCACTTTCCAAATGGGAGCCGAAAATGAAAAAATGCAGACCTCAGTAAGCCAAGAGATGCGAAAATATTTTCGGTTCTCTAAAGAGGGCCGAAAGTATTTTCGGTTCTTAAAAGAGAGCCGAAAGTAAATGATGAAAACAACATGATGATTGCATCAACAATTTCGTTGTGTTGAAAATTTGTCTGGGAAGTGAAAAATTACGATTTCTGTGGTTCTCGTGATGAAAAATTACGTGAATCACAAGGGATGACGTATAAAAATTCAAACTGCGCGATGAAGCCCTTGCCTTCGGCGCGGGCAGCAACTCTCACACAGGGTTGAATTTTTATACTTTCATCCCTTGTGATCCATATAACTATTTCGTTGCTCGAGTGATGAAAAAAATTTAGCGTTTCCGTCTGTCTGTAAATACGATAAATTGAGTAAATCTTGACCTTGGCCGCGGACCCAGATTTCTATTGACAAAAATTTTCCCCTTGATATTCTCTATAACATGAACAAAAGCGTCAAACGTAAAGTGTTCGATTCATGTGTTCTTCCGGTACTGGTATTGACGTATGGAGTTGAAACTCTCACGTTAATAAAAGCATCGGAAAATAAACTGAGAGTCGCTCAAAGAGCCATGCAAAGAAGTATGCTCAGAAAAGTCAAATCATTGGATCCGACAACAAACAAAAGTCTTGGATGTCATGATGCGAATAGCAAGGCTGAAATGGAGCTGGGTAGGACATATTGCAAGAACGACCGATGAACGTTGGACCAAGAATATAATGTCATGGAGACCACCCACAATGAGACAAAAGGGCAGACCACCAGAACGATGGACCAACAGTATTTAACGAGTAGCAGGAACAAATTGCCAGCAAATGGATGAATTGTACGAAGTGGAAGGAGCTAGGGGAGGCCTACGTCCAGCAGTGGATATACATGGGTTAAGAAGGAAAAAGAAGATGGGCGAAACATTTTTTTGAGCCATGGGCGACAGGACCGACCTGTGGTCGTAAGCTGAGGCCTAGGACCCATACTTCCATGGATAAAAATTGTCCATTCAATTTTAGAGAATTTGTTGTTGAGTAAACCCAACTATGAAAAGTCACTCGACACTTAAAGCCCGCAAACTTGGAATCAATCATAGGATACAACTCATTACGTATTACTTTTACTATGAACGTGTAAGCTCTTATTTGAATTATTTTGTCATTGACATGACGCTCAGACATTAACAGTTGCGGTATGGAGATAATTGGAAGAGATCAACATTTTGGCATCTAGTGCCAATCTTCAGTCAAGTCATACACCTTGATATACTGATGGACGTGATGGACAAAGTGCTGACGTATCTATTTGTCTCGGTTATTCTCGGTTAGAGGTATTTTTGGCCTAGCGAAGTGTAACGGAAATGGTTACAGCTGCCATCTGTTGAAGTTTTGTATGAAACATTTCTTGCTCTAACCCTGAGTGTATTGTCTCCAAAGTTAACTCAAGAGCTTATTTCGTTCATGAAAGCCTATGCGATCTTATAGTGGCAGATGCCAACATATAGTAACTATGTAATGTGAGGGTTTAGTTCGATTTAAACCGTTGCACACATATCGATTTACCGTTCTATCTAATGATAGAAAATCGGTTAAATCATGGGCGGTTGTTACGGAGAACAATTTTCGAACTAGTAAGGCTCATTTTTAAGGCCCTAGCTAAGTTCAATGGACTAATCTCAAAAAATTTTCCTCCTTTTTTATACGAAGGCCTAACAGCATTCAAAAAAAAAAAAAAACTTGGGGTCGATGCCCCTACTTCGTGCCACCCTTCGGACCTAAGATCAGCCCTTGCCCAAAAAAATGTCTTTGTACCTAGAAGTATCTGTGGAATCTCCTTAGTATTGGAGTAGCAGGATTCTAATAAACACGTCTTTACAGGGAGACTGATTACTCTACTGACAATTCTTAAAACTCATTCTTAACATATGCAAAGACCCGTACGTAAAACCTTCACGTGCGGAAAGCCTTCACGTGCGAAAAGCCTCGACGTACCTTACTATTATCATAAATATAATGCGCATCAGAATGCATAGTCAAGTTCTTTTAGAACTATCAGAATTTAAACGACTCTCAGAAATTACCCAAGGTAATATCGAAAGCCCTCCCGAAGTACATTTTCTGAACTCTGACACCATAGTTCGAGAGATGTGAGTCCCTCTAAATCCTAGAAGTGGCTGAATCCCACGATTGGGACATTTTTCGGAAAAACCCTGAAACACGTGTTCGCTAAAATTTAATTCTTTACAACTTTGCTATTGCAAGCAACTTTCTATCTGTCATAGTTCTTGAGATATGACTCATCTCTCCCAATTCTAGAAGTGGCTAAACCTCGGGATTGGGACGTTTCTGGGGAAAACCTGAAACAAATGTTCGCTACAATTTAGTTCTCTACAGCTTTGTCCTAGAAAGTAGCTTAGTAGCTTTCTAAGTGCCTTAATTCTAGAGATATCTGAGAAAAAGTCTCACCTACCCCCAAAAACCATGTTTTTGGAGACCTTTTCGACCATTTATCCGGAACTAACGGATCGATTTTGCTCATCTTTGAACTTGAACCATGGGACATATGTACCTTTCAGTAAAAAAAAAGTTCAGGGTGGTCGGCGCAGCCGTTTAGAAAAAAAAGTGGAGACGGACAATTTTTTAAAAATTGGCTGTGTGGGAGCCCTGAATTTGTAGTAAACGTATAGGACCTTTGTACTTCGTACGGGTCCAAAAACTCGTCTATACTACAATACGAAATATTTATTACGAATAATTTACAATGAATTTAGTCGCCTACATGACCGAAACATAATTAAATGGAATGCAATGTATCACTGATCCTAGCCTTAGACCCAGTCCTAGTCTATTTTATGAAATTTTTTTGTAGGGGTAAGAATTTGAAGAAAATATGCAATTTCTTATCATCAAATGAATTAGTCTTATGATTTTTGCTCGTTGGACCCGTACGACCTATACGTCCTATACGTTTACTACAAACAATTTTATTGTAACATGGGGTAGATCGAGGTGGGAGGGGCGATGCATCTATTATCGTCTAGAGATGACGAATCTGCAATAAAAAAAATGTCCGTCTGTCCGTCTCCACTTTTTTTTCAAACGGCTCAACAGATCAGCCTTTTTTTTCCCTAAAAGGTACATACCTCGCATGATTCATGTTCGAAGATGAGCAAAATCGGCTAAGTAGTAGAGGTAAGTGGAGGTCGGACATGAAATTTTCGAGGGTCGATGAAACTTTTTCGCAAATATCTCAGCAAGTAATAATAATAATAATCTGCCTTAACAACCCATAAAGGGTTAGGGGCTAGATCATTATTTACTAGTTTCGCTACTTTTTGTGGTTCTACTATTTGAGATCCTTTCATTACCGGAAAATTTTTACTGTGCCAGTGGTAAGCTGTGCGACAAACCCAGTGCCATCCATGAGATGTACTAGGAACGAAACTAGTAGGAGTAGAATACCGGCACCTCCGATGGCCGAGCCGTACGATGGCGCTACACTCAACTTCACATGACTTGAACCGATTCATTTAGCTTTGTTTTGTTTACAAATCTAACAATCGGAACAAATCTGTCTGCGGCTGAGTTTCGAACCAACGCACTGGCAACTCGATCTCATAGTAGCAAGCAGACGTGTTAACCACTACGCTATCGAGTTGTTATATATCTCAGCAAGTATAGCACGGAAATTCCCCATTTTGGTGTCAAATGAAAGCATTTGATGTCACAAAACTGGGAAAAATTTTTTGTGGGAATCGGCTCAGGGGTCTCCTCCTTAGGACACTAGATCGGTCTTAAGGTGCATTATTCGTTGCAGGTAAATTATCGGATTTTCGACGTTCAATATACAGAGAAATTCGTCAAAACTGGAGTGGGATTCTTCAATTTTCAAAATGTCAAATTTTTTTTATCATTTTCCTGCAATCTGCCATTATTATAGAATAATTACATCGAAAATTCAGAACTTATGTCAAAAATGTTTCGACGGTACTTGATTTATGAACACGGAGATAGCAGTTTTCCCCTCTGTGACGTCAGAGGACAGAGCACATGGGTCGAAATTCAAATATTTTGCTCCTTTTGATTTTTACATTGTAGCTGTCTCACTCATACGCGTGGATGAGAACAACAATTCACGAGCAACAACGCAATACCAACTTAATAGAACATTGTGGACCAGGAACGAAACATCGCGTTATAATATGTGTGACCGTAAGACGTGATACCTTTGTAGAGAACGTAAGCAATGGTAGCATTTTGAATGCAATTGCGTTGAGAATTACATATAACAAAGATTTTTGAAAGAACATTTTGATCGCTTGAAGGCAGAAGGAAAACTGCTACTTTCCTCCCTAGTTGAAAATGAATAAGTATTTCTCTTGAACGGATTATTTTTGGAATCTAATCCGGCAACAGTAGCCGCCTGTCGGTTGCGTCATCCGCTTATTTTCATAGCTGAGTACGGATCAATATAAAACTGAAGTACTATTGTCGGTGGTATGTACCATCCATTTTTTTCGTAGCTGAATAGGATTCGACCCACAACTGAATCCTCAATACTGTGCCTTCTGTGCCAACTGTGCCAGAGCAAGCGAAATTGTCTAAAATCAAGTGTATAGTGCGATTATAACTGTAATGAGGTGAACGACAATGACTCCAATACGTTCCATTTGAGGTATTCCCATTGTTTTTCTCTATAATTTTTGCTTAGTTTATTCCTCTCTTATTGTTATCTGACTATGGAAAACGCTATGAAATGTCAATTGTAATATGTAACGTCAATTTAAACAACGGACGGTTATAAAGGTCTGTGTGGCTTTCATACGCAAACGACGCATGCATTTACTCAATGAATCAATTCACACTCGAATTCTATAGCACAAAGAGAAGCTCATGCTGCCGCCATGCCACGACATTAAACATCATTTTGCTAAACAGGCGATTTTTAATTTTTGAACTGAAACATGAGATTGTAAAATGATATTGGCAATCATTTAATTTTGATTGTGGGTAGATGATTGAGTTCTGTGCTGAATGAAACAATAATAATTATTTAGCAACAAATAAAACCATTTATTGACAGTTTGTAAATCTGTAGATTATCTTCCCACGTTTTCCTACAATCGAAAACATAATTCAAAACAGTGGTAACAAAAAATTATCAAATCTATCATAAATTTGATTCACCTATTCAGGCATTAATCGCGATCATAAATCTTTGAGGTGTTGACCCGCATGAATACGTGTTTCATCTGGTGTTCAACCCATAAATAACACGAAGAATTAAAAGAATTTCAAATTCAAAAGTATTTATCAAGAAATGAACACAAATTAGATAAAATAAATTAAATTATTCCGAAAACAAAGTGGATTTACATTCATTTTCATATCACAATTTTAACAAATGTTTTAATGAGACGTGAGTATAAAGACGCTAAAGACAACCAGTGAAATGAGAAGTTGAAACGATTATTACCATGCGAGATTTATATTTGGTGTTGTTTTCACATTCATTCAGATAATACGAAAAAAAAATTGTTTTTTCTTAAGAACAAAAAAGCATATCGTATTCCATTTGCTGAACGTTCAAAAATTTATTTTACAAGTCTCTGGAGCATTGTATTTAAGAAAACGTTGAGTATCAAAATTCAGAACCTACATATAAACGTTGTTTGTTTATGAGAATGGATTATAAACTGTAAAATGTGTACACAACGTAACAGCAGAGCCATTGAACGTTCAGATCTCAGTAATTATGAATGAAAACATTTGATCGCATATTTATTTACAGCTCCGCTACAAATTAAGTGTCTGCTAGCAAAATAGAATTCGCTGAAATTTATGGTTTTATGGAAAATATTTATGATGCAAGAGAGTTCTTACCAGTGAATGTAATTGGTTCTCCTGATAGGATCAGTTTTTTGCGTTTTCGCAATTTCGCTTTTTCGGATAATCGACTCATCTCTAGCAAAAAAAACTACCTCACAGAAAAGCCTTTGAGGCGAGGAATTATGTATAAGCGAACTTTATAGTTTTACCTCAGCCTCGTTCTCGCCTAAATCAACACATCAAAATCATTTCAAAACAAGCCAAGCTATCGCCAAAAGAAAATCACAATTTTACATGGAAACATACGAATCAGAATAGGTGCGGCAAACAAAATTAATTATTCTGGTCGACCCAGAAAAAAAAACGTTAAGGCAAGTTTGGTTATTTTGGATCAGAATGATCCCGAGAACACGATTTTTTAGTAGATAGGTGCCTCTGCGCGTCCAGAACCTTCTGAAGCTCACCAAATGGTTGAACTGGTGGTCGGCAGTGTGGGAACCAGGCCGAAAATTTCTGAATATCTATCCCATCATCAACATATGGAAAATTTATACATTAACTAGGAGTAAATCCTTCCCGAAAATGGTAGCTGTAGGTGTAGTGTCTAAAAAAATTTTGGGGCATAGGCGTTTAGGGTGGTGCAAAAGTTTTCCAAAATGAATCATTCTGGTTGATCTTGAAATTAAATGTTAGGACAAGTTTGGTCATTTTCGATCAGAATGAACTCGAGAACACGATTTATTAGTTAATAGGTATATCAGCACTGTCAGAACCTTCTGAAGCTCACCAAAAGGTTGCACTTTTGGTCGGCAGTGTGGGGACGAGTACTGAAATTTCTGAATATCTATCGGAACGGTTATTACAGGAAAATTGATAGGCTAGACCAGAAGTACATCCCGTCCCGTCACACACTGCCGACCACCAGTGCAACCGTTTGGTGAGCTTCAGAAGGTTCTGACAGTGCTGACACACCTATTAACTAATAAATCGTGTTCTCGAGTTCATTCTGATCGGAAATGACCAAACTTGTCTTAACATTTAATTTCAAGATCAACCAGAATAATTCATTTTGGAAAAATTAATTTTTTGCACCACCCTAAACGCCTAGGCCCCAAAATTTTTTTAGACACTACACCTACAGCTACCATTTTCGAGCAAGATGTTGTCCTAGTATAAATTTTCCATATGTAGATGATGGGATAGATATTCAGAAATTTTCGGCCTGGTTCCTTCACTGCCGACCACCAGTTCTACCATTTGGTGAGCTTCAGAAGGTACTGAACGCGCAGAGGCACCTATCTACTAAAAAATCGTGTTATAGGGATCCTTCTGATCCAAAATAACCCAACTTCCCTTAACATTTTTTTTCTGGGTCGACCAGAATAATTAATTTTGTCAAAACTTGACAAATCTCAAATTTACGCAAATTTTAACAATTTTTGTCAATTTTTCCGCCTAAATAGCACCGCCTAAATTGCTTCAGATTTCATCGGCCCCATAGAGACTTTTTATCAGGAGACTATTTAGGACCGTTTTCTTGACGGGCCCCCAAACTTTTCGACAACTTTGTATTTTGGACAGGTCTAATATTTACGTCCACATTAAATTGTATTCGAAATTGCCGATAGGGCAATATTGAAAAACCCGTTGGAAGCAGCGGTGTAAAAAACCCTTCTAAAAGCAGAAAATTCACGCCCAAATACACAAAAATGTTCACTTCAATTTTCTCCGCAGCATAGCAAAAAATCATTTTTTGGGCTAGGGCCGACCTTAGTCCGGCCTAGGGCACTATAAATTGTCGGTCATGCCTAGATCTTTCAAACAAAAAATTTTTTTTTCGAAAATTGGAAAAGACGCTCGAGTTACGTACAAAAAACATTTAAGGCCTTAACAGAGACTCGTTTGTAGTGCTCTAACAGAGACTCGTTTGTAGTGCCCTAACAGAGACTCGTTTGTAGTGCCCTAGCTAAAGTTTCTTCCATAAATTATCGGTCATACATAGATCTTTCAAATAATAAAAAATTTATGAAAATCGGAAAAGATTTACTCGAGTTATGTACAAAAAACATATAGAGCCCTAGCAGAGACTCGTTTTTAGTGCCCTAGCTGAGTCTAAGGGCTCAAGTTGAAAACGTTTCTTCCATAAATTGTCTCAAGTTATGTCCAAAAGACCAAAAACAACTTAAATGGCCCTAGCTCAGCGGCCCTTGGGCCGACAGTGCCCAGAGTCAATCCCATTAAAGAATTTTTGATTATTTAAAAAAAAAGTTTTTTAAAATTGAGTTTTACTCGAGTTATCGTGTTGACGGAAGGACGGACCCGTAAAAACGTTGATGATGATAAAAGAAAATTGCAAATTTTGTCGGGAAAGCGGCTAATGCAATTTTTCATTTCGAGGCAAGACTAATATGGAGAATGAAAATTACAGAAGAAACCATATGCACCCCTACGTATCAGAATAGATGTGGCAAACAGAGTTGATGTTACGAAAAGACTCGAACGTATTTAAGTACTATGAAACCGACACCCCAGAACAGCTCAAAGATACGATGCAAAGGGATTCTTCAATACTGCATGATTGGCTTGGCCGCAATGTTTTGACAATGAATGTCGGAAAAACGTGCTATATGACGTTCGGAAAAGCCCGGCACCTTCCCGATTTCAACATCAAGATAAACGATGATAAAATCAAGCGAGTTAAAGCTTACAAATACCTTGGACTTGTTCTTGATGAAAATCTTTCATTCAAGCAGCGCATCGATCACGTGATGAAAATGATCCGTCCGTTTATCCCGCTTATGTGGAAAAAGGGCAAATACATACCGATTGGTAAACGAAAACAGCTATATTTCGCATACGTACAAAGCCACATGTCACACCATGTTGCCGATATACAGTGCCGGATCCAAAGCGAAATTGAAACGATTGCAAAGAGTACAGAATCGGTGCATAAAAGTTCTCTACCAACTGCCCCATCTCTCACGCACGACGTATCTGTACTCAACGAATAATACTACCAGTGGAAAAGCTTGCAGTAGTTGAAAGGTAACTCAACTTCACAAGATGGTGAATGGACTGACGAAGCACAACTTCGAAATCCAACTCAACAGCGACGTTCACTCTTATTATACTCGTCGTTCGAATGACCTAATGAACATCCAATCTTAAAGCAAGCGACACACGAATACAACACGTTCAGTAGTAGCCTTCGACATTTCACTTGCGCAAAAACTTTTAAATCAAAATTGAAAATAGAAGTAATGAAAAGGTCTAGCGACTACCATGTGATATCGCCCTATTTTCATCTGAACTGAATGTGCAATCTAATAAAAAATGTTTTTTAGGGCCGAAATTAGGACCGACCTGAGGCCCACTTGAGCTCTAAGCACAGACCCAGATTTGTTTATCAATATAATTCGGTACACGGTTACCTCTCAAATAGAAAAAGAATCAACAAAATCGGTTAGGATTTGCCTGATTTATGTAAACAAACACGTTGGGCCTAGTTTCAGGGTCCTGGCTGAGTCCAAGGGCCTCTAATTAAAAAATTTTCTTCCATAAAATGTGACATATTTTGAAAATCGGAAGAGATTTATACTCGAGTTACGTTTAAAAAAAAGTGGGGCCCTAGCAGAGACTCGTCCAAGGGCCATTTTTTGCAAGATTGATGAATGATTTTGAGCCTTTGAACTTAGCTAGTGCACTAAAAACGAGTTTCTTCTAGGGCCCTACGTGTTTTTTGTAGATACATAACTCTAGTAAATCTATTCCGGAAGGCTCTAAGGAAATATATTTCAAACCTTTCATTTCTAATTCATACAAAAGATATAGGTTTCCCGATTCCAAATTTTCTTTTTCCTGATTCAAAGTTTTAGCTTCTCACTTACAGTTTGTTTTTGTATTTGTACGGGACGAGTGTTTGCTTATGGTCATATTTTCAGTCTGAGTTCTTTTTCATACGACTAAACAAGATGACAAGGAGGATGTTCTACATTATCAAAAAATAAAAGAAAATAGTGTGGTGCCTAACTGAAAGGCTAAAAAAAGGGGCGGAGAATCTTCTTTACAAATACACAATGGAACAGTCAAATTGCACTATAAAAATATTTGGGTAAATGCAGCACAAAGAACAACTGACGAAACAAAAAATACTTTGGCATCAACAAAACACAATATAAAATTTGTAAACGAACGACGATAGCTCGTTTTCCAGAATTCAAACAATTTTTTTCAAATAAACAACAGACGTAGTAGCGCAAAAAATGTCATGAAAGAACATTCAATTTCATTTATAGTCATTGAATTTCAAACAAAAACAAAATCAATCCACATTTGTCCTACCATTTTTCGATATTGCAGTGTGCAAAATCAAGTAGTTTCCTGTTAATATTGCAGCGTTTTTCTTTCCAACTTTCTAAAAGATGTTTTTTGAATGGAATTATTCATTGGATGTAAGCTGTAGCCTTGAGCTTAACTAAATAGAACATAATTCAATATGCAGCATGTTTATTAATTCATTCAAAGAATTTACTCCGAACATTTGCGTAAAATGCTTCAAAAACAAATATTTAAAATAAGGAAATTTATTTACTCACAAAATGCTCTCAGTAATCGAGCCAAAATATGTTCTCTTAACACCATAGATTCTCATAACTGCATTAGCGAACGAAAATATAATTTTTCACTGCTTGAGTAGAATGTTAAACGTTACAAACGTCCATATATAGCTGAAACTCAGAAAGCATTCTAGATTCGTTCTTTTAAGGAATTCGTTATAACCTTAGATCTTAGTCAATCAGCACAAATCTTCATTTCGGTAGACACACACTTCTCGTACTTTGTCCATTAAACAATTTTCAAAGATTCCATCGTTCAGTTTCTAAGCCTCTAAATTTCGATATAGTTCAGCAAGCAAGTCCGCTACCAAATATCGGTTTTAGATTATTCGCTTACACCGTTGGCACGTAAAATACACATAGAATCACGAAATTGTGCAACTTTGTTGTTACTCTTCTCCACAAACGTAGAGATGCAAAATGCACAGCATTCGTCCTATAAGTGAGACCTAGCGTTCGTATAGAAAAGTAAGACGAATTCTTCATGTGTTGAATTCAAGTATTTGACCATCTGGAAATGCTAATAACAAAGTTACACAATCTTATTCTTTCACTGTATGATGAATGTGACTTGCGTGTCACTGAAGAAAAAGAAAACGTTCAAGCTGGTCGTCCACGATAATTGATTCAGTCGGACAAAATTTTGTTTTTAGCTTTGTTGATAAAATTCAATCCTCTTCTTCGAGAATCTCCCAATAAAGTATTTGATTTCAACCGAGGGGTTAACAACTCCGAAAAATCGTGGCACAGGTAAAACACCTTTTTTAAACTCAAAAAAATTGAGCAAAAATCTCTCAAACGCGCCACAAATCCGGAACAACATAAAAAAAACTTGATGAAAGAAGCTACCGTTCCAGAGTTCTATAGATGGGAACAAGGTCGATCTTGAGGAGAAGCTTCTGCTTCAGGAACTAGGTCGCGAATATCTGAATTACGGTCTAAGTCCAGGAGAGAACCTAAAAAATCTTAAGAGAAACGATCATATCTCAATGTTTTGAGTGGTGGACCCACTGGATAAGGAGCTATAAACATTTTATGCATCATAAGTTCAACTTCAAGCATTTTGAAACAAATTCCTTCATTCCATCCACCTCAACATATAGCATCTCGGTTATAAGAATACATTTAATTGTATAGGTGTTCAAAAATTCATCAGCAGATGTTCAAATTCCTTATTGGCTCCTTCCCTCCACAAGACAAAAATCCGCTTCTTCTGCAACTTTGTGGAGAATTGAATGTAGAACAATCTCTAGAAGAAAACTTTCTTCTAAAAATAAAAGTTTAAAAGTTTTTTGAGTTTAAAGAAGGTAAAACAAATACTTATTTCGGAAAAACAGGAAAAACTGTTAGGAAAATGGAAAATTCGGAAAATCTTAGTACTGTAGAAAAAACTTCGAACTTTTGCCTTTCATTAGAGCACCACATCACAGAAATCGGTTAAAGGGTCTCCGCTCAATAAATAGTGAAAGTAATGCCTGCACCGGAAACTTCTGGAAGGAGGAGGGGGGAAGTAGCACGAGGATCAACTTAAGAATTCATTACCAGCTCGGCCCTACTATCCAGTTTCATATAAAATTAGTTCAAGCCGTAGTTTCGTGGGTGACGAAATAGGAAAATTCTTCGGACACTCTTTAAAAAAAGATGCACCAGGCCTGATATTAGAACCGACCTAGACCACTTAGGAGAGACCTCTGATCCATACTTTCACGATCAAAAAAGATCGCCTCTACAACACTGCAAAAAAACCTCTTCATTTTAGAAATATTCACAAAAAACCACCAAATATCGTGTAGGATTGCGTAGCGTGAGTTAGGCCCACGCTGACTCTACAGCCCGAACCACTCAACAGATTTGGACTAATTTAACTTTCGTGATTTTCTGATATCCATATCTTGTGTTTTATATCTTCAAGAGTGATTTTTGTTCAAATTTCGCAGAGATATAAGTGAAAAAGTTCCACCAACCATCAAAAAAACCACATTTTTTACGAGGGGCACCCTAAAAGTTTCGGGAATCGGCTATATAGGCTCGTTTAAACTTTTCGCCAATTTACACAAAAATTAAATTGGTCTTTCCTGATTTAAAAATGAAAATCGATCGTAGCAGTCAAAAGATACAACAATTCCAAAAAGTCATTGCAGAGAAAAAATGGATTTATCACGTAAAAATTTTAGAGCCATGATTTTCTACGACTTTAAGTCTGGCTTGACTCCCAAATTGTGTATTGATCGTTTGCAAAAAGCATTTGGAGATGAGGCCACATCCAAGACCACTGTTTATCGGTGGTTCGCTGAGTTTGAATCGGGACGCACTTACCTCAGTGACGACTTTCGTGAAGGTCGACCTTCCACAGCCATCACCGATGGAAACATTGACCATGTCCGGAACATGATTGAAGCCGATCGACATATGACCTATGCTGAGATAGCTGCATCCCTTGGGATCGGGAAAAGTCAAATACAAACAATTTTTCACGAACATTTACGCACACGGAAGCTTTGTTCTCGGTGGATCCCACACAAATTGACAGACGACCAAAAGGAGGTTCGTGTGAAATGGTGCCGAGATTCTCTCAAAAAATTCGACAATGGGGCTTCTGATTCAGTATATAGCATCGTAACAGGTGACGAAAGTTGGATTTACAGCTATGATCCCCAAACAAAACAGCAATCCACCGTTTGGGTGTTTCAAAATGAAGATTTACCAACAAAGTAATTCGCGCTCGAAGCGTCGCCAAGAAAATGGTCTTTCTTCAGGAAATGTGGTCATGTGGCTACTGTACCACTTGAGGATCGTAAAACAACCAATTCAGAGTGGTATACTACGATTTGTTTGCCAAAAGTATTTGAAGAACTACGTGGAAAAAGTCGAAATCGCAAGATCGTCCTCCACCATGATAATGCAAGCTCCCACACAAGTGCTCTGACCACGACGTTCCTGGAGAAGGAAAAAATCAATTTGATGCTGCATCCACCCTACAGTCCCGACTTGGCACCGTGCGACTTTTATTTGTTTCCGAGTGTCAAGAATAAGTTGCGTGGGAAGCGATTTTTATCTGCGGAAGCTGCTGTCGAGGCATATGAACAAGAAGTAGCCCAAATCCCAACTTCCGAATGGACTCGATGTTTCGAAAACTGGTTTTTAAGGATGAAAAAGTGTATAGATTGTAATGGTGATTATTTTGAGAAGCAATAAAATCGTTTTATAGCCGATTCCCGAAACTTTTAGGGTGCCCCTCGTACCAGTTTTTCGACCACAACTTCGAAAATTTTCGACCGATTTTGCCCAAATTCATTCTTGTAATCAATTTTCTGATTATCTTTCAGGAAAAAAAGGTTTTTGAAAATCGATTGAGATTTACTTGATTTATGTAGAAAAAACACGTTGGGCCCTAGTAGAGATCCAGTTTTAGGGCTCTGGCTGAGTCCAAAAGCTCAAAATAAAGAAGTTTCTTCCATTAAATGTCAGGCATGCCCAGGCCTTTCAAACAAAAATTTTTTTTGGAAATCGGAAAAGATTTACCCGAGTTATGTACGAAAAACCAAAAGCCACTTAAACGGCCGTAGATCGGCGGCCCTTGGGCCGACTGTTCCCAGATTCAATCCCATAGAAGATTTTTAGACCCGTACGAAGAACGAAGTTCTTTGAAAAGAGGTCCTATGCTTTTACAACGACGTTTGTAACCATCCCAATTTCGACCCGGGAGTAAGGGGGAGCACCGATCATGGTCTTTAGATCACGAATGAGCAATAAAAAAAAATGTCCGTCCGTCATCGCGATAACTTGAGTAAAACTCAACCGATTTTCAAAAACGTTTATTTCCTGAAAGGTAATCGAAATATCTTTTATGGGATTGAATCTGGACACTGTCGGCCCAAGGACCGCCGAGCTAGGGCTGTTTAAGTGGGTTTTGGTTTTTTGTACATAACTCGATTAAATCTTGTCCGATTTTCAAAATTTTTTTGTTTGAAAGATTTGGGCATGGCCGACATTTTAGAGAAGAACCTTTTTCATATTCAAGTCGTTGGAATTATCTAGGGCACTAAAGTCGAGTCTATGCTCGGGCATTCGAGTTTTTTGTACATGACTCGAGTAAATCTTTTCCGATTTTCATAATTTCTTTTTTGTTTGAAAGATCTGGGCATAACCAATAATTTATGGAAGAAACTTTTTTGGATTTGAGTCCTTGGACCTAGCTAGCGCACTAAAACCGAGTTTATGCTAGGGCCATACGTGTTTTTTGTACATAACTCGAGTAAATCTCTTCCGATTTTAAATTTTTTTTTATCGAAAAGTCTAGGACTGTCTCCCGTTTATGGAAGACAATTTTTTGATTAGAAACCCTTGGACTCAGTCGCGACCCTAAAACTGAGTTTCTACAAAGGCTCAACGTGTTCGCTTACATAAGTTGGATAGATCCTAACTGCTTTTGTTGATTTTTTTTCTATTTGAGAGGTAACCGAGTACCGAATTATATTCAAAAACAAATTCGGACCCGGTGCCTGTGCTTAGGGCTGAAGTGGGCCTCAGGTCTGTCCTAAGGTCGGCCCTAACCAAACAATATTTTTTTGCTATGTTGCATAGCAAATTGAGGGAAACATTTTTGTCTATGGAATTATGTGTCCGAGGCATTTCCTTGTTGCCCTAGGTCGGGCCCAAGGTCGGCCCTAGACAAAAAATGGTTTTTCACTATGTTGTAGAGAAAATGGAGGGAAATATTTTTGTTTATGTAGGTATTTGTCCGTTCTTCGCACGGGTCTAAAAATCGTGGCACCCTCGATTTCAACTAAGAAAACACATCTGAAAGATGGCTAAATTACAACCGATTTTCTTTGCGTCTTACATACACTGTAAAAAGGCCGTATCTATGGTCCTTGGTCTATGTCTTTCAATTCATAACTGTAAGAGCAATTTCAGTGCTTATTTCGCCGGAGACATAGTGACAACTCCGACGCGACGTAAGGGATGAAGATGAATGTAATTCAATTTTTCCAAAATGAATGACTGCATTGGAAAATGCTGAAAAGGATGTATTGAAAACCCCGTCCGAAAAAACTGTGTAGAAAAAACCGACCCCAATCCATATTTCCACGGCTAGGGCCAATCACCTAGGGCACTAAGGAGCGGTCTCGCACCCATACTTTCATGAATAAAAATGTTTCCCACAATTTTGACCACAATATGTACCTCATCATCCTCAGAGGTTTCTTACAGATCCTGCTCTAACGATTGCTTCGCGTCAAACATTACTGCGTTTCAACAATGTTCCATGGTTCCATGCAGTTTGTACACTCGAACATGTGTGGCTCGAATGAATGGCATAATCTTCCTCCCTAGTTATTCAAATTACTATTATAAAGCCGCTGCATAACACATGGGGTTATTATACAATATACAGAAATATGTTCCAATATGAATATGCGAGAGATTTTTTATGGATTTTTCTTTCACATATTGTACGTTGTAACGTAACATATTATACTCGCGATGACTCTCGCTTTTATGTCAATGATTCGTCTCTCTGTTGTTGATATTTTCCTGTATACAACGAATATTTTGGAAGCAGCATTTGCAACTCTCTTCAGTTTTAAATAATCATTCGTCGAGCGGGGTTCATTTAAAACGAATTTCAAACGATAGAAACAAACGTGTTTAGCGTTATATTGTAATTTGTTCAATTATACGCCGGTTCAGAAGAAAAAAATATTCAAAAATAGAATTTTTTATAGAGAAAAGAAGTTATACAGAAGAATTATTTTAAATAAAAAAATACTAAAATTAAATTGGTGAAATATTTTGGTCGTGTTTTGTTTGTGTGAAGTGAAGTGTAACAAAACAAATAATTTATTTCCGAATGGATAACAATGGATACAAAATAACAAAATTCTAGGTTCTAGAGTAAGTCATTTTAACAAATTTTATTTGTCTAAATCATCAATCGATCGACAAAATTGTTCAACAAAAAAATGCAATGTATGCGACGAAAAATTACAAATCTGTGTATCTGAGTTTACGCAAGTTAAACACAATAATTGGGGGAAGTTTATTGTGCATGTGCAAGGTTCATGCACAAAGAGTAACATCAAGTTTTCCTAACAGAAGTGCACGATTGCAATCATATATTTCCCATATGTGATATGCATCGAAAAGTCCTCACACCCTACTTTCGTTCTCGCTTAGGGTCACATATGCGATAGGAGTAAATCGCATTCTCTATATGGTGTACTGGAGGGACAATATTTTAATATATTTTTTTTTAAACTGAAAAAAAGGTCGCATCAAATCAACGGAAATGAACTAATGGTTATACGGTCACGTGGCTTTTGTTGGTAATTTAAGATGTGTATGAGAGAAGCCAGTTAAAAGAAAAGGCAAATAATGATTCCATAAAACAAAAACCAGTACAATTTGTTTTTATTAATTTAAATTTAAAAATAATTTAGATGGGAATGGGAACTGAATGCTTTGGATTTCTTTAGTTTTTTTTCCTCTCTCCCAATAGAACGGCAAAGCATTAGATTATGTTTGAAATTTCATAAATTATTTAATTGATTGCTATTGATATAATGAATACATTAGTAATTTGAGTTCTGAAAAGGTTTTTTATGTTTGAAATTTTAATTAAAAAGTATTCACTTTTTGGTTAAATGAGTTTCCGATTCAAACAACAACTGTAAGAGTTTAGGAATTTCATCTCGGATACAACAAACAAATGAGGGGTCGTCCATAATGTAGTTCACGCTTAACACATGTTCCATAAATTTTGAGACTACTTTCAAGTGTTCACAGCTCTACATAAATGAAATCGAGATGCAAAGTAATGTTCATAGATTATTTGGGAACTCCTCAGCTTCACTTTCATAAATAAGATGTTCTGAAAATATCATCCAGAGTTCATTAGGAGATGGTCTTACGTAGTCATGTTTCAACCCATTTTGGCGGACCCGTCTCAGATCGAAATTTTTAATGATATCAGTGACGAAACGATTCCTCGTGGAAAAGTTTCCCTTAATTTGAGATGTTGTTCTGAGGGTAAGCAATCGAGAATGAATGAAACGAGTTGAACAAAACATCACAGCATAGGCAGTATTGCAGCGAACCCATGAAATTGGGAAAAAAATCGGAACTCCCGAAGTAATGAACTATATTAGAGGTTGGAATGTCTTCGGAAGATCAATACTTACGTTATTTCAAAAGAAATACAGTATTTCTAAACTTTTATGACGGTACAATTAAGAATCTTGAAAATTTGACGTTCCAAACACACTTCGAAAGGCAAACTTGTCAATTTCACCAAAATGGCATTTTCTTCGAAAATCTCAGCCACTCAAATATGCCCTAAGCTCTTCCGATCAATTACCTCCGGATTATTTCGACTCGGCAGACACATAAACTACGGATTAGAGCCAGAATAAGTCATCATTTGACAAACATATGGAATCAAATTGATAAAAACTAAGAATTTTGTCCGCCAAAAGCTATAGGGTATGGCTTTTGTTGAGGTGAAAAAAATTTGTAAAGAATGCATTTTTGCTCCGGTTCAAAGGTGGTTTATAGAAGATTCAGGGATGGGCAAAGTATTCAGAACAGCAACGATTTCGGATTCGATTCGTTGCGCCGTATAAAAAGCCGTTCGAAAAGTCTCAAAACTTATGAATTCCCATGTCACAAAAGATTATCACTCCAACTAAATGCATCCGTGCAAATATCATAAGTTATAATTTCTGGAGTGACCTCGTGCAAAATGATGAACATTGAGTATTAATTCCTTAACGTGAATCTAAACGTTAAATGAGTCATCACTTAACAAAAACTTAACTTAACAAGTTAACGTAACAACCTACGTTCGTCAGTCGTACGTCTCAAAGAATGAAGATGATGAATATTGGAAATAAGGATTGGAATTAGGTGAAAATCCCATACAAAATTCACAGGTCTGTCGAAGTGATTTTTTTACGATTAAATTTGTTCCATCTTTGCAAAATTTTACTAAAATTGAGGAAAAACATAAGCAAAGACCCGTACGTATCAGAATAGATGTGGCAAACAGAATAGATGTTGCAAAAAGACTCGAACGTATCTAAATATAGAAATGAGCAAACAATCCAATGTTTAGACCCGTACGAAGGACGAAGTTCTTCGAAAAGGGGTCTTATGCGTTTACCACGACGTTTGTGACCACCCTCGACGACTTTAGACCTATCTCCATTCTGACAGCCATCTCAAAAGCATTGGAGAGGTTGATGAAGCAGCAAATTACGGAGTTCTTGGTTGAATTCGACCTGCTGTATGAATTTGAATATCAGTCGGGTTTTCGGGGGGGGGGGGGACATAGCACAGCCACTGCACTGCTCAAGATCACGGAGGATAAGGACCTGGAAGCTCGCAGAGCATCTACGTTGCTTCTTCTAAATTTTTCAATGCTTTCGATTCCGTGAACCATGATCTACTTATAAAGAAATTGATCACAGGGTTCAGATTCTCATCCACCGCAGCAAGCCTTATAAAAGACTACTTTTGGCTGCCAGAAGGCAAAAAGTTACTGTTAATGCAATCACTTTGGATTTTCGTAAGGTTCCTCTGGGACTGCCACAGGGCTCAATTCTCGGTCCGCTTTTATTCTCGGTGTTTATTAACGACTTGCACAAAGTGATACGTAACTCCCAAATTCACCTTTTTGCAGATGATGTCCAAATATATCAAGGGATCCGTAAAGACTACATCTTAGAAGACTTGGACGGACTCTCATATAACCTTAGAGCAATCTCATTTTGAGCAGGGGCGAATAATCTGAGACTGAATGTCGACAAAACGCAAGCCATAAAGATCTCGATTGCAGACTGGGCTTTGAATATCCCCCCTCTTACCTTCAATGGTGTTCGGATTGAGTACGCTGATGTTGTAAAAGATCTTGGATGACTGATAGATGAGGGGCTAAGCTGGGTTCCACATTCGTCAAAGGTTGCAGCAAAATTTTTGGTGGGCTTCGTTGTATGTGGTCTAGTGCGGGCTTCCTCCTTAAGCATACTAGACTACTGTCCCTGCTAGTTCCTCACTTTATTTACTGCTCCCAGGTGCTTGGGAGATTACAAGTCTCAGCGATGAATGTCCTACTGAAACTTTTCAAGGCTTTTATACGGTTTGTGTGTGGTCTTGGACGGTACGAATCAGCATCAAACGATATTAGTGCTGTGCTGGGGTCCGATCTGTTCTTTTATTTTGGCTATCTATCTTGTGTACTTCTCCATCGAACGGACGGAGTACTTATACGAAAATTTGACTCCCACTCACAATCCAAGGACATTCAACCTGTTAGTTCCTAAGGTTCAGACTGATATCTCATTGCGATCGTTTTTCGTGCGTGGTGTTTCCGCCTACAATTCACTTCCACACAGCATCAAAAGGATACATTCGTTAACGGGCTTTAGGAGTGCATGCAAAGAGTATTTCAAAGCCTGAGTTATCGTCTTTCGTTGTCAGCCTCGTTGCGTTCAGTGTTACGAATTTCTTGATCCTCAGTGTTACTGCATCTGTTTATTTTCCTTTTTTCTTTTTTACTAATCTTTTTTTTTGCATTTTTGTTTTGAATTTCTATCATTTACTTTCTATTTCGTTTTAATTATCTGTCGTTCAATTTACTTTGTTCACGCGTTGCTTTGTCCGCGAATTCATATGTGACTTAAAAGGTCGAAAGGCCTTATACATATTAATGGCAATAAATAACAACAACAATTTTTTTTAAACTTTGCCTTTGCCAGTAAATCTCCATATTGCAGGGTTAAGCAAATATAGACGAAAAACCATCTGCTTTCGTATATGGCTCAGAAACTCAATTTCGTCCATTCCATTGGTCCCCGTGCCCAGACCACTGACCCGATTTCCACTAAAAAAATTTCCCACTTTTCAGAGATCAAATGCTTTAATTTGACACCAAAATGAATTCCGTGCGTTATACTTGAAGAGATATTTGCGAAAAAGTTTCACCGACGCTCGAAAACCTATGTCCGACCTCCACTTTGAACTTGAATCATGTGAGGCATGTAACCTTTGGGGTGATCGGTTGAGCCGTTTGGAAAAAAAGGGGACACGGACGGACGGACTGATCTCTCCTTACTAGACGATAATAAACGTATCCCATCCCCCCACTTCCCAACTCGATCTACCCGATCTACCCTATCTTACAATAAAGTTGCTTTTAGTAAACGTGTAGGAACTTTGTACTTCGTACGGGTCCAACAACTGACCTCAATTTAATAATATTTTATTTTCATCTCAAAATTTCTCTTTATACATTTAAAGAACCATCACCCTAGATTGCGCAGCCTTATGACGCTGAATTTCGATTCGTCTTCATTGGACTAGATAACTTGTAGATTTTGGATCTTATGTAATGGCGCTGATTAGCCCCCCCCCCCCCCCCAATTGTTTCAATTAAAATTTTCGCGTCTGAATACCAAGGACTGCAAACGGGACGAAGAAGAAATTGTTCGCGACCAGTTGTTTATATTTGTTTTTCTTATGAGTTGCCGCTGCCTCAATGACTAGACCAGCAGAACGAGATGACAGTTCTCTATACGAGGGCGCTACTGTATCACGACAGGTGGCGTCCCAAATTAGACTCTGTCAGTTTTTGCACGGTATGAGCGACGTGCCATCCGATTTCTCGCCGTCGCATCGTCCCTAAAGAGACCCGGAGGTACCAAAGTTGCTGCGATTTTTGCAGGCCTAAGGCGCGCTTTATGATGCTGTTGATGCTGGAGTGACGAGGAAAGCGGCCGATACTTCTGCTACAACTAAGTCCGTGAATACTAGTATAATTGACCTGTTGTCCCTGTTGCTAAACTCGTCCGAAACGACGTTAAAACCCGTCCAAAACAACGACGTCAAAAACCTTTGCAACTCGCACTGAATTCCCCGAGCTGGGGCCGGCGTCAAGAAGAAGCATCGTTCCAATACTTTAGTGCAAAGAAATGTTCCTCTAACAAAGAAAAAAAAAGATTTTCGAGCTATAGCCGCTTTTAAGCCTAACCCTTGGGCCCTAAGTACAGGAACCTAACCTATTTTTTTAATTCTCTGAGGCATTCGATTACCTCCCAAATAGAAGAATAATTAAAAAATCGAATATAGGGCCTTAGTTAAGTACAAGGGCCCAAACTTAAAAAATGTTATTTCATAAATTGTTAGGCCTTCATTGACCTTTCAGATAAAAAATGAATATCACAGGAGATTTACTCGATACACGAAGGGCCAAAATTGTTTTTAATCGGTGTCCCATCCGAGAACGCGTCATTACATGCAGATATACCTGTAATGAGAAGTTTCCCTAACACACATGTAATGAATAATTTCCGTGGGGTGTATATGTACATGTATGTTAGGGAAACTTCTCATTACAAGTATATCTGCATGTAATGACGCGTTTTCGGATGGGATTAAAATAGCATACAGTGGGGAATGCTTAGTAAGTCATCCATTCAGGATCATTTTGTAACACTCGAAAACTTATTCGTGTATTTTTAAGCAACTCGCTTTAAAAACTGTCTTTTGACTCGTGCAGTTATATACCTCGTCTTCGACTCGGGATACAAACTCTACACTCGTCAAAAAACAGTTTTCAAAGCTTTTTGCTTAAAAACACCCTCTTGAGTTTGGCCCCTTTCACAAAATTGATCCCTCATGTAATGACTTACTTCCGCACCCCCCCACTGTAATCTCCACCAGCTCCGGGATTGAAATCAAGATTGTTACAGTACTTGCGTACTTTACTGCTCCTCTGTTGTGACGTAGTCTACGAACGATACCTAAACGTTCTTTTCATTAATTAATAGAATTCCTCCAAATTAAATTTTGCTTGAAAAAAAAATAAATCGCAAGGAGCAATTTAATGAAAAATACTTTTCGTTCTCAAAAGAATTGATAAAGTGCTTTTCACAACTAACCGCAAACTACACAGAATCCTCCTTTCTTCATCGAAACTCGAACTCAACTCGTCGAATAGAAATTATTTGTAAAACTTTCTGAATGGATTTGATAACAAACCTTTTATTGCGATGTACATTTCTTCCGTAATGTGAAGCGAGTATAAATTATTCGAATTCTAAACCAATAAAATATGCAAAAATGCCAAGAAAAAGTTCATATAAAAAGAACGGATTTTCGAATTGGTGAGTGAGTGCATCAAGCCAAATTGCAATTAAACTTTTTCC
>WJQU01002211.1:0-25000 GCA_029228625.1 Pseudolycoriella hygida | reverse complement strand
GCTGCATATTTAATTCAAATGTTATGACAAAGAATAACATGAATAACTAAATAATAATTTGTAGCTTGTGGGGGTACAGTAGAATGTTTTTGGGGTATTGCCAGGGTTGTACATGACTATTTATACCGGCGACGACACTAACACTACATCTGAAAAGTATTAGCGTTACAAAAGCCTAAAAGAAACATCTCAAATCTAGTGCGCTAAAAAGTGTCGCTACTACACGTTCAGACGTGGGGAGGTTTGTGAACGAGCCGAAAGCGAGCGATGAGCTTAAACAAGTCGTACAATTTTCTAACTAGTTCTAAAACATCACATGCATTTCCGACCATTAGAAACGTTAAATACAGGAAGGGATTCATAAGCTTGTGCACCGCTTTAATTTCTCTTCAATCGATTTTTTCACTTATTCACTTGCATTTTTCTCACGTAAAACCGGTTTTTCTGTGGAAAGAATTAAAACGAAACGTTGCACAATCTTATGATTCTCTTCCTGTACAACGGGAAAACACCGTCCAATGTTTCATTTGGTCAAGTTTTAAAAAAATGTAACATGAAAAAATTCGACAATTAAATGCACTTTTTGGTTCATTGATTTGTCACTTTTCATGTGCGATTTTGATATTGAAATGAACTACTTTTTGGCACTAAGTGCAATGTTGGATTTTCTTATTGCGACTTTCTTGTGTCGGGGTGAGAGAAAACAAAGGGAATGAATATAGATAAATGCTGATTCAGTAGTTTGTAATTAACTCGAGGGAGATGAGGGAAGAGATCAACTCGCGAAGGAAAAGTATAGTGTGATTTTCTTTAGTTCTAATTAATGACGAGGGAAATATTTTTTTGGAATTGACTAATAGGCAAATTCTTCTGTTAAAACAAGTCGACGAAATTACGTTTTGATAGCATTTCGTGGTAGGTAAAATCATTCGAAGCAACGAAATTGCGTTTTCCTAGCGTTTCGCAGAAGGAAAAACCAGTCGACGAAATTGCATTTTCGCACCATTTTGTAGAAAGAAAAATCATTCGAGATGACGAAATTGCGTTTTTGTAGCTTTTCGTAGAATGAAAAATCAGTCGAGTTGACGAAATTGTGTTTTCGAAGTATTTTGTAGAAGGAAAAATCAGTCGAGTCGATGAAATTGCTTTTTGGTAGCATTTTATAGAAGGAAAAGTCATTCAAAGCGACGAAATTGCGTTTGCAGCGAAATTGCAGCATTTTGTAGAAGAAAAAATCAGTTGAGTCGATGAAACTGTGTTCTTGCAGTATTTCATAGAAGGAAAAATTAGTCGATGCTACGAAATTGAGTTTTCGCAAAATTTTGTAGAAGGAGAAATTAGTTAAGTCGACTAAACTACGTTTAGAGGCGATCTGTGCGTAGCGCAAAAAATAGTCACACAGGATAGGATCAGCTGGGCGATCGATACGTTCTCACCTTTTAAATCGGCGGGGGAATATTGCATTTTCCCGGCTTTACTTTAGCGCTGCAAATCTATCATAAACAACCGGTTACAAGAGTTATTTATAGCGAGCATTCGTTTTCAACACACTCCAGAATGCTAGAATGGTGTTCGGGTGGTTTTCATCCCAAAACTTGCTAAGATCTCTTACCAGGCTACCTGAATCAGCCAATCAGGCGAATCAGCCTTACGTCATTTATACTAAAGACCCTAGAGAAATTGATAGACCGTTACATAAGAGATGAGTACTTAAACATGAATGAATTGCATCCCCTACAATTTGCATATCAGCCAAAAAAGTCAGCTGAATCAGCCCTGCACCGCTTAGTTGTAAAAATAGAAAATGCCCTAGAGCATGAAGAAGAAGCTCTCGGCTGCTTCATCGACATAGATGGAGCATTCAATAACATAATGTTTAAAGCCGTCGCGTCGCTAAAGCGTGCAGCGAGCACGGCATTTGTGAAACCACAACCAGGGTTGTATTCGCTAATTTTCTCGCTAATTGCTTCGCTAATTGAAATTTAATACTTTATGTAGTTTTTCTTCTACAGTGAGATCGGTGTCGCATTCTAGGCAACTATATGCAACTTCTTTGTGAAGAAATCGGGATTCCCAAATCGTTCGTTGATTAGATACGTTAATGAAAATGCAGAAAATCGTATTTCGCTAATATTGTCGCTAATTTGTGCATTTTCATCAACATATCTCATCAACGAATGATACGAGAATAGCGGTTTCTTCACACAAAAGTTTCATGTAGTAGCTTAGAATGCGGCACCTATTTTACTTTAAAAGTAAAATCACCTAAAGTATTAAATTTCAATTAGCGAAGCAATTAGCGAGAAAATTAGCGAATACAACCCTGACCACAACGGGTAGGATTATAGTTATGCTTCAATCAAGAATCGTAAGTCAAAGTTAGCGTCAAGGATAGTCTTCTAAAATTGTTGAACAACTCTGGCTACTACTCACAAGCATATGCCGACGACTTGTCTATACTTATCGTGGGCAAATTTACGTCAACATTGTGCGATCTTGTGCAATCCGCACTTATTCTAGTTGAAAGGCGGTGCGTATCGCAGGAACAGTCTGCAAACCCTGAAAAGTCAAAGTTAGTGTTATTCTTGAGAAGAAACAAAATCATTGGATTCACGCCGCCAAAATTCTTCGGGGAAGAGCTCAAACTGTCTCCTTCAGTAAAACATTTGGAAGTGCTTTTGGACCCTAAAATGAACTTTTCGCTTCATCACTTTAATATTTGTCAGAAGGCCAGCGCAACGATTTGGCACTGCAGGAGAGCCTTCGGTCTAACTTGGGGTCTAAGCCCAAGAATTTTACTGTGGATCTACACAACTATAGTTATTCCTAGATTATGCTAAGCTGCAATAACTTGGTGGCCACCGTGTAGGCTAAGAACAGCTAAGATGCAGCTGTCCAAGATTCAACGCCTAGCTTTAGTAGGAGTCACAGGTGCCATGCGCACCGCACCCACAGCACACCTAGAGGCTTAACTACATATTCCGCCTCTGCATATTCTAATCGAAGCAGTCGCAAGGTCCACCGCACTTAGGCACTCTCAAACTATTTGCGGGTATCTAACACCCTGGCTAAAATTTCGAACTTTATGGTCAAATCTAATCCGGGATTCGAAATGTCTATTGACATGATGAAACCGGTGTCCAAATTTGATACAGCTTTTGCAGGCACGATTGGGAGAGTCGCTCAACCAGTCCACAGGAAGGTGAAATGGATTGGTACTCTGACGGCTCTCGCCTGGGTGGCGCCTCAGGGGCAGGGTATTGCTGCCAACAGATGAATATAGAAAAATCTTTGTCACTATGGGTAACTGTGTTTCTTACAGAAATAACGGGCATTCAAGGATGTTGTGAACTAATTCTCTCAGAAGGTCAAAGTGGACATATAATAAATATCTCCCCAGACGGCCAATCAGCACTTAAGGCATTAGATAGCCATAGATTCTCATCCTCATCAGCTCTGAAGTGTAGAGATTCCCTTCAGCTCATTGCAGCCCGAAATCAAGTGAACTTGATCTGGATTCCTAGCGATAGCGGCTTCATGGCAAACGAGATCGCAGATAGACTGGCCCGTGAGGCGTCTGTTAAAGGCCTTGTAGGCCCGGAGCCGGGAATTGGAGTCCCAATCGCAACGTTTCAAAGCTGGATTGACGAATGGAAATTCGTCTCCTTCGCGAGTTATTGGAAATCGATAGGATACGCGAGACAGGCCAACGCATGTATCCTCTTGAGCAAGGCCAGATCAAAAGAAGCTCTATCTCTAAGTAAACGGGACTTGAAACGAGTCGTGGGGATCTTAGCAGGACACTGTTAGCTTATGGGAATCGTCGAAAACCCGAGCTGTGAACAATGTGGCGATCCTGAAACTGCCGAGCACTTTCTATGTAAATGCCTGACTTACATTATGAAGTGAGAGTATTTTGGCTCATACACTGTTAAGTATGAGCCAGGAGGGTGACAGTCCGTTGTTTTCAAACGTGCAAATGCTATTCAGAGTGAAGTTAGCTGCAGTTGCGATCGTAGCTAACTTCATTACAAACAAATCAGCTGATTTTTTGAATTTATCAATGAAGTCAGCTGATTTTGGTAAATTTGTGAATGAGATCAGCTGATTTGTTTGTAATGAAGTTAGCTACGATCGCAACTCCAGCTAAGTTCACTAAAAATAGCATTTGCACGGTTCAGAACAAAGGACTGTCACCCCCCGGGGTATGAGCACATGAAGTGCATTTCTCCTAAATTAGTGCTGGAGTACCTCAATGCCACTAAGAGGTTATAACTGCTCGTAACTATCAAGAAATTGTCAACAACAATTCGTAATTAACAGAAAACATTCGTTGGCAGGCACAACAGGCCCATTGGCGAATCTCATCTAATCTAATCTAAACTACGTTTTCGTAGCATTTTGTAAAAAGAAAAATCAGGGGGGTCAAACGAAATTGTGTTTTTTACCATTTTGTAAAAAGAAAGTTCAAGTTGAATTTGTGTTTTCTTATTGCCTTACCTTATGTGCCCTTAAGAGCGGACAGTCTTTAGGCAGACTAATCGCCCTTAAGGTCGAATAGCTTATCGCTAAATTAATGGCCTTCAAAGGCGAATAGCTTATCGGTAGACTAATGACCCTTAAGGGCGAATAGGTTATCGGTAGGCTAATCGCTCTTGATGGCGAACAGCATATAGACAGACTGATCGCCCTTAAGGGCGAATGGTCACTCAGTTTTCAAAAGTAGGCCAATTTACACATTTGACGTTGTTTTTCCGATGAATAAATTCGTGATATTTGAGGACTCTAGTAGTCTTGTTGCGAGTGATTGATTTCAGCGCTATAAAGTAACCGTGTCGTCCCATTTTATTCTTTACCAAGGGAATTTCACTTTGCGCATCCACCTCTCCATACACAACTTATTGACTTTTCACAGAAAGACTGAACCGTCAGGACACGTAATTTGTGATGCCTTATAAAGACAATAGAAAAAATACTTCCGGCATACAGAAACATCTAAGGATTATTCTCTTGATTTTTGAGTATGCACCCCATAAAATTGAATTAAACATCACAAAACATCTTGTTCGCGAATCACAAGGAACATGCAATACTTATTAAGGCATCACAGAAAATCTCAAGATGATTTCAAATAATAAAATAATTATCTCTTTGATCATGGCTCCCTGACGCTTAGCGACGCTAATACAACACTGGGAATAAACCAAATAACAATTTTAAAAGAAAATTTATTTTTTTTTCAATTTTTCGTTTGCGGAAAAACGACAGAATACAAAAGGTTATGCCATGAGCTCATATTTTATTCACATTCGAATTTTTAGGAATAGTTTTCTATAGGGTAATGTGTTGCTACCTCATTTCTATATTGTTGAAAGTTTCGTTCAGCGAACAATATGTGCTTTTATTATAAGTTTTTGTATTAAGACTTGAATGGTTCGCTCTTAGTCAATATTTTATGCTTCCAACAAATTACGGATAATTTCCGAATAATGTATTACAGAGATGGATCTTTTCTTCACATAATTTTTCGCAAAGAAATGAACAAAGTTCTTAATTTAATTACACATAGCTTGTATTTTATTAGAATTCACTCGCACGTGATAAAAAAAACTTATTCTATAGGAATTATTTATTGGCTTTTAACGGGAAGTATTGACGCAATATCATGTATAAAAATGATACGAAATGAATTTTGCGGATGGATTGTTGTACACAAATGGAAGGGAAATTGAAAAGGGTCAAGTACGAAAAAGGAAGCCAAAAATGTTTTATTCAAACGGTTAAAAATTGTAGCAAATTTCAATTGCTTCAATTCAGAGCTTTCTGTTAAACATTTTGAATTTACTTTCCGCCAATGTATCCTTTCCTAAATCACTATGACTGAAAATACACTACATCTCTACATTCCGTTCATTCAAATCTGCATTGGTTTTAGATGTTTTATTGTTAGCATCTATCCAACAAGTGTACAGTCCAAGAAAGTCAAAAACTAACATATCATGACAGTCCAACTTATTCCACGATTTTTCATGCATAAATTTAGACGTAAACGATACGAAATTTGCGCACGCGTGGAGATCAAAAGAAATGGTTTTTGCAGGTTTTAACTTCTTTTACAAACAGAAATTACTGTCTTTTAGTCACGGTCTAGCCATTAAGAATTTTGTTATGGGAAAGAAAAACATGACCAGGAAGGGGATTACACAACTGATTCTTGCTGGAGAGGTTACGGCTTATATTAATAGAATTTGAATTTAGCGAATGTAATCACGTGCGTATCTTGTAGTAGACCCATAGTATCGGTAGTATGCGTGCACGTAGCATCCACTGTAATTTACTAACTATTTCGATATATCCGCATAATACAAATGATAAGAAAGTGACAGATTCTTGCAAGGTAAAGACCAAAGTTCAAAGAGAAAAAAAAATTATTTTACATTTACATTTTTATTATAGCATGTCATGTTGAGTTTTCTTTCAAAAATTGTGTTTCTCTCAAAGAAAGATCCATTTGGACCATCTATACATATAAACAAATCCCTTGTTACAAATAAGACCCCTAGAGCGATTTACTGTTTCTTTTAGAGAAATCGTTTTACCTGCTGCGCAACTTGTTCTAACTTTCACACCCTACTTTCTACACCAGCGTTCAATCATCAGAGGTTCATTCACCCCAGCTCGTAGGCGCTACCAATCGAACACTTGTCCACACGGAAACAACTTTCTTTAGGGATGTTGTCCCTGTGGACTATCCTCAACTTTAGTTGGCATAATTTCAATACAAAACATTGGTCTTAAAAGCCAAGATAGCTTTTTTGTAATCAACTTCATATTGACGAGAGGTTTCATTTTAATGGTTTGTCACAACTCAGTTTTTTATATCTTGGTTTTAAGCGACAAATGGAATTTTAAATTTCGATTTCATTTGTCGAGAGAGTGACCATATGATGTCACTGATATTTGGGCAAAAGAATCTTGATATAGTGTGACGTCATGTTATGTCATTACTGTGCTTTTCAAAATCAATTTGTTTTGAGATCAAGAACCCTATTCCAGAAACATCTAGATAGCCTTCATTCTTCCTGGTGACGGGCATTAACGGTCGGAGCGGAATTTTTGCGATATTTTCCTTATACAAATCGGTATTTCCCGTACAAATCAATTTTTGGACCCGTACGAAGTACGAAGGTCCTATACGTTTACTACAATTTTAATGTAACATGGGGTAGATCGAGCTGGGGGGATGCATTTATTATCGTCTAAATATGACAGATCAACAATAAAAAAAATGTCCGTCCGTCCATCTCCACTTTTTTTTCCAAACGGCTCAACCGATCACCCTAAACTTTTTGTTCCCTCCCATGGTTCAAGTTCGAGGATGAGTAAAATCGATCGAGTGGTTCCGGAGATATGGCCGAGGAAGTGACCAAAAACATGGTTTTTCGAGAATCGGTGAAGCTTTTTCGCAAATATCTCAGCAATTATGGAACGGAAATTGCTCATGTTGGTGTCAAACGAAAGGATTTTACGTCAGAAAATTGGGAAAAATTTTTTGTGGGAATCAGGTCAGGGGTCGGGGCACCGGGACCAATTGAATCGACGAAAGTGAGTTTCTTGGCCATATACGAAAACATTTTTTCGTGTTTATTTCCTTAACTATGCAATATGGAGATTCACTGTGAAAGGCAATGTTGTAGAGAATAAAATTTTAGGGTACACTTGTTTCGGGGTTTTGACCACTTCTAGAATTGGGAGGGATGATCCATATCTTTAGAACTTTAAGAGGTAGAATGTTGCTTCCAAAGGCAAAGTTGTAAAAAATAAAATTTTAGAGAACACGTGTCTCAGGGTTTTGGGTAAAAATTTCCCAATCCTGGGATATGACCAGTTCTAGAATTGGGAGGGATGATCCATATCTCTAGAACTATAAGAGGTAAAAAGTTGCTTCCAAAGGCAAAGCTGTAGAGCATAACATTTTAGCGAACTCTTGTCTCAGGGTTTTGGGTGAAAATGGCCCAATTTCTAGATTTGAACGGTCTGAGATGTACTTCGGTAGGGCCTTTGACATTGCCTTGGGTAATTTCTATGGATCTTTGAATTTCTTATAGTTATGAAATAACATAAAACGTTAGATTGTTCGCTTATTACTATATTAAGATACGTTCGACTCTTTTTGCAAGATTTATTATATTTGCCACATCTATTCTGATACGTACGGGTCTTTGGTTATGTTCCTTATATGAATTGGATATTTTCCTCATACGAATTGGTCATTTTCTTTATACAAATTGGAATTTTCCTTGTATAAATCAATTATCCGGGCTATAATTTCCCGGGCGTTAATTCCCAAAAATTCTGCCCCGCGAGTTAATTCATGTTGCCATTCTTCCAAAAAAACTAACGAAAGATGAGGTTTGAGGTCATTATCGATGTGTCGACGATAAGCATGATGTGATAATTCTCGCTCGTCGAGAATTGATGGATCAATAGAACTAACGGGTAGAACACGACTTTACATGCTTGTACAAAGCGATTCAACGGGACAAAGTTCGACTCAGTGCATAACAAAGAAATGTGGACATTGAAAAACTTTTTATTGGGACATTTGTTTTCGAAAAATATATTCGTTTCGGGAAATGAGAACACGACGAAGCATAACATTTTTTTGGTCGTTCGCTGAACGAAAAATTCTAACGAGGCAATGAAATATTTCCCCTTCATCCTTAGGGTAAATGTAACATTAGTTGGGGTATTCATAACATGTTTGCAACAACCATAGTTGTTAGGTAACATGATTGCTGCAAACATGATATGGATACTAACTAGCAATTACCAACGTTAGGTTTGATTAAAATTTGTTTAAAATTTGACTCAAGTTACACCGCTACTTTCTTATACCATTACAATGGTTTATTTACTAACCAATATACAAATAAGCAGCAGATATTACATAGTTACTTGCGTTACAAGGGAGTAATATTAATATAGACATCATTTGCATTGTTGCATTGTTGCATTTCAATACGTTTGAATTCCATTTAATTTGAAAGTAGAAAACGAGAGCTGAAAGTGAAAAATTTCAAATTGGGGGGATGTTGTTTAAAAAAATAGTTATTTGGATCACAAGGGTAAAAGTATAAAAATTCAAACCTGTGCGAGAATTGCTGTCTGGGATGCAATCACACAGGTTGAATTTTTATACTTCTTGCCGTACTTGTCTTGTCTTGTCGTACTTCGGCAATCGTAGTTTTTCACTTCCCAAACACAAATTTTCAACAAGTGAAACACTCATACACTTCATAAGTGGAATTAGCTTTCTCGATTTCTGCGAAGTTTCTATATAGAAGAAAAGCCGCATTTTTTATCCATAACCTGATTTGGTAATTATATTTGACGTAATTCACGTCAAGTCAAAACAATTTTCATGTAGTTGGAGTCAGGTTCGATGATATTACATTTCCTGCATTTGTCACAAAAGTTTCTGTTAAATTAGGTTCTGCCACATATTAGTCGGCTTTCAATGCCTAAATCAATAAAAATTGATTTTTTCACCAAATTTCAAGCAGGAAACTTTGGTCTATGTTTTGAAATGTGCAAAATATGTCAAATCATTCTGATGACATTCCCGAAAACATAAACGAGAATTTTTAACTCTATATAGTAGGAAAACGTATTTTTGGCCATATCATTCGAGCAGCTATTACGTTCGTAGTAAATAATGTATGATAATTACAAACATAATTATTGGAATTAACGCCTGGAGAAGAATTAACACATGGGTAATTATCGCCCGAAAAAATTGGAATGAACGCCCGTGGAATTATCGCCCGGAAAGAAATTTTCCTTATACAAATTGTACAAATTTACCCGCTTTCTGGGCGATAATTCCTGGGCGTTAATTACAACTCTTTCGGATTGAGATTGCGTATGTGAATAACAAGGGTTAGCCGCCCTACCGGAATAGAGCACGCACGGGGGCCACCGTTTGGGCCTATTGTACTGGCTATGGGGTTAAGTTAGACATTTACTGTCGTATGGGACTTTCCCAAACTAGCGATGTAGGTTGCAAATAACTGTTTTCTCAGGCTTTGCCTGAGTGTGTTTTTGTCAACATATATTTTCACCTATTTAATGATGAAAGTAACAGAAACGAAACGGAGTCAAATGAGACATTCCATGAAAGGCTTCGCAAGACCAACAAACGCTTCGAGTATACATCTCAAAAAACCATCCAAAGTGCAAGCGAATGTGCGAAAGAGCAACATAATTGCAAATAACGAGACAAACAAAATTATTAGTATGAATTTTTTAGTTCCTGTCTAAAATTTGAGATATCCACTCAAACCTGTCGCTAGTATTGCAACACTTAACGGAATGTCTCATATGCGGCAACGTGGTTTTCGAGCAACACATGTTTGAAAACAAATGAGAGTCTGCAGAAGGCATACATAAAAGCATATGCCGATTGTGGCGGTAAAAGAAAACATTAGCAAGCCAGTGATTTGCACACTAGAGTTTTAAACAAATTCACAGTTAATTACACCATTACCCAACTTAGAATTGAAAACTATTCAAAGTATTATCTAAGCAGATTTTCACATTCGAAAGTAAGAGCCAACAGGCAAGAGTTCCTTGGAACATTAGAGCTCAAGTTACCTAAAAATAATATATTTACCTATATTTTCTTTCTATTGGCTCATGTTTCCTGCCATTTCCTTCTATTTCCTCCTATTTTCATGTGTTTACTTCTATTGCATCCTAATTTTCCTCCGTTACTTAGGTATTTGCCTAGTATTTCGTTTTATTTCCCTTTTATCCTGAAACACGCTGTCCCACCATTTTCTCGCGTTGTTTACCCCTCGCACTTCGAAGTGGATTCTTTTCGCCTTAAATCTTGAAATTTCAAATTCAGCTTAAATTTGAGTTTTACTGAGGATTCTTATAGTGTGAATGCATGTTATGGTTGTGAATTATTGTGTATGCTTTAAATACAGTCACAGAAAAGTGAAAACCGACAAGTTTCTGATTTACCATACAAATCAGAAACTTGTCGGTTTTCACTTTTCCGTGACTGTACAACCTCGTCTTTGGCCTTCCAAATTTGAATCCCAATAGGGAATGTGAACCAAAGGCGTTGTATGTTATCTATTATTTCAATGGAGCAATTATTAATCCATAGCTTTGTAAAAAAAGACATCTTTTTGTTTGGATAAATTGCTATAAATCAACACCAATAAACCATAACAATTGAAGCAATAACCTAGCACAATGGATCATTTGTTAGAAAGCCCATAGGCGTAAATGAATAATTTTTTTATTCAAAAAAATTATGAAAAATATTTAGGCATTTAATGCATTGTGACAACTAATAACGAAAAGCAAAAAGAATTCATAATTTTCGTCACACATATATTCACATTGTCATGACAAGTATGACAGCCCATCAGAAAGATCATTTTCTTTTTTCGTTTTTTTTTCTCTCATTTTGATGAGTGGATGATCGTATCGGTTACAAACTATTCCATTCTTTCGGTACAATATTATGCATCATAAAAGTGTGTGTTCATGATTGTATGGAGAGAAGATTATTTGGCTGTGTCATTCCTATTTACGTTTTTAACATTGATCATATCGCACGTCTTTTTATGATTATAATTTATTGTTTATTGTAGGATATATTTCATATTTCTTTTATTTGTGGAATTTCGATTTCTATAAATATTTATGGGTCGAGTTCGGTTTTTCTTTTTCAGTTACTGGATAGACCACATAGATTATCTGAATGAGTCACTGAATTATGGCTCCAGTTTTTGATTTCTATTTTATCGCTTTCGATATAAAATATTTGAAAGAAGAAACATAACTTTTATTATCGAATGGCTTAATTTTTTAGTCTATTCATTCCATTTATTAGCTTTTTTAATGTTTTGATCATTATTCCTCACACATTCCTTAAATCATATAAAATAATATTCCGCGAAATTTCACTCAATCGGCAAAAACACAGTAGTTAAAATTTCCCCTAATCGACTGGACCGATATTATCAGATGTTAATAAAATAATCGTATTTCTGTATTAGCATAATATAATTTTGATAGACATAAAATGTCTAGTCTTTCTTTTGGTAAGGTAGCCACAAAACACGGCTGATTGAAAAAAAATGCGGGTTGTCGCTGTGATGAAAAAACCAAGCGAGTTTATATCTTCACTACACGAGTCTAATTTGAGATATTTTTGACAAAAAAAAAAATTTGTTTGATTGAACACTCAGAGAAATCTCATGTTAAGCGTAACTCTCCGATATAGTTGAATATAGTAGAATTTCCCCTTACACAAAATTTTGCTCAAATTTTGTCAGCATCTAGGACGATTTATTTAGTTTGACATTGGATATTTGAATCAGGCTTAGCCAAATTTGGCTCAGGTTTAGTAAAATTCGGCTCAGGTTTTTAACTCAGATTCGACTCTTATTTGACCAAATTTGACTCAGATTTGTAAAAAATGAGTCCAGTTTGGCCTAATTAAACTCAAATTTGGACTAATTTAACACAATTTTGTCCAATTTGACTTAAATTTTGCCCAATTTGACTCAAATTTGTACTAATTTAACTCAAATTTGTACTAATTTAACTCAAATTTGGACTAAACTCAAATTTGTACTAATTTAACTCAAATTTGGACTAAACTCAAATTTTGGCCTAATTTAACTCAAAGGCCTAATTTAACTCAAACGTAGTCTAGTTTGACTCCCATTTGGGCCAATTTGACCCAAATTTGGGCCAATTTGACTCAAATTTGGCCTAATTTGACTCAAATTTGGTCTAATTTGACTTAGAGTTGACCATAGTTGGCCTAAGTTGAAAACTTGCCCGAGCATTCCCATAAAGTAGCTACCGCTACTTAATAAATCAGCTAAAACTTTTTTCTCTTAGTGAAGTATGACCGAGACTATGACACCATATCCTACGCTCAATTCAATACATTTTTAACATAATTTTGCATTTTTGCATACAATTTCATAAATCCAAAATTTCTAACTCATGTGCCAATAATCACTCAGAATTTATAAAACTCAACGAGTGAATAAGAAAACATGATTTGCATCTCTCAAACAAAATTCTCTTGTTGCGTACATCAGTTACTTTCGGCTCTTTTTTGAAAAACAGAAAAGCTTTCGCCGCTCTTTAGAGAACCGAAAATGTTTTTTCATTACTAGGACGGAAAACTGCTGTATTTTAAAACAGAAAAGCAGTTTTCTGAACCTTCGGAATGAAAAATATTGTACGAAACTCGGAAAAATACATGTTTTTGACTAGTGTGATTGTAGCCCTTGGCTTTGCCGCGTCATTATATTTTTCACAGTTACGTAAATAACTATCGGTTCTCTTGGTTAACTGAGATCTGCACTATTTCATTTGCGGTTCCCATTTAAAAGTTAACATTACGAGTTTCGTTGTAGAAATAGTCATTTACATCACAAGGCCTACTCCTGATGTATTGAGTTTTTCATGCTTGCTAAGAGAACCGAAAGTGCTTTTCTGAGCTATTGTTAAGTTTGGTATGCTTGCCTGCTTACTTTCGCCCCTCGAATTGACATTTTTTCCTTTCGACTCTGTTGGCAAGCATACAATATAGTGTTATGTGGTCCTAGGACGGAAAAATAATATTTCAGAACGAGATGGAGTAAACAGTCCAAGGGACCTTGTTGACTCCACCGAGATCCGAAATATGTTTTTGCTGTTCGTTCGTCACACATACTATTGTGTAAAGAGAGTTGCAAAGATTACCAACAGTACCAAAAAGCAGGCAAACAGTACTACAAAGTTACTCAAAGTACACAAAAACATTTATACACCTCAATGGCTGTCTAGGGAGATAAGTCATACATTACTGTGTTGTATCAAAATTTGTTTTGTTGACTTCTTGCTTCGGTGCATAAAAAATCTTACGTTTCTGCAGGATAATTTATTTACCCTCTCGTAGGATTATATCCATTGGCTTCGGCTCGGGATACAAGCTTCCTCCTCGAAGATAAATAAATTTTCCCGCAGATGGGTAATAACTATTAGCGTAAGGGTGCCTAATGTGGAACACCACCATATCTCATAAATTTTTGATCGTGGATAATGTCTAATTTAAAAAAAATGCGCACGCAAGGTTTATTTTTGATTTACGTCAACACTGACAGAAATCTGTGTAGGTGTACACGAAAGAGAAAAAGAATACACATTTTGACGCTTTTCTGATAAAAAGAATTCCTGAAGAGAAATTTGGATAACGTCGAGAGAAGTTAAGAAAAATAAACTTCTGATGTTTTGAAGTACTTATTAGACATCTTATAGTAAAATAGTATAGTCTTGTTACCTTCTTTTAAAATTGAAAAATGTAGAAGAAAGAGACGAGATAAGAGAATCTTGTCTGTGTTCCTAATGTGGAACACCCACTTTTGTTCGTGCAGATTGAAAGGGAAAATATTTTATCTTCTATTTTTGGAGGACGACATGCCAAAAAGACGTACAAGTGTGTATAAGTTAAGTGTTAATGTGATGCAAATGTGGAATATGCAGCTATTGCAGAACAGTACATATATATACCATTCAATATTAGCTGCATGTTCCACATTTGCATCACATATCATCGCTTAAGTTGAGATCTCATGTGTTTAACAAGAAGGAATTAAGTAGTGGCACAAAGTTAGCTATTCACAGATCAATCTTCAGGCCAACAATTTTATATGGTAGTGAAAGTTGGGTGGACCGCGGGTACCTTGTGCATGGCTTGGAGGCTTCAGATATGAGGGTTCTTAGGAGCATAGCAAAAGTGAATCGGAGGGAACAGTGGGACAATTATATCAGGAACGACGACATCAGAGAAAATTTAGGAGTTAGGTCAGTGGAGGAAGCGGCAAGGGTTAGTCGTCTGAGATGGTACGGGCACGTTCAAAGGGTGGGTAATAGTAGGCTCCCAAAGAGGATATTGAATGCACAGGTCCCGGGTGTACGTCCTAGGGGTAGGCCAAGGAGAAGGTTCATAGACTCAATTAAATCAGATTTTGAAGTTAGAGGGCTTTCACTGGAGCAAACCATCTCCTTGACAGAGGATAGAAGGGTATGGAGGGGGGTGGTCAATGACCACCGGGTTGCAGCTTAAAGACCCCACACCGAAAGGTATATACGGTCTATAAAGTTTGATGATGATGATGATGAACATCATCATCGCTTAAGGGTCCCAAAGACGAAATTAATTTTCTGTTGCAACTCTTAACACACAATTGTTCTTTTGAAAGAAAAAAAAAGTTGCGAAAAATTTCTTCATGTTTAAAAGCGTTCCACATTAGTAACACTGGTGTTCCACATTAGGGACACTTTTTTTATTTAGTCAAAATTCACTTACTTTCGAAAATGTTGAAAAATTTCTAATCTATCAATTTTAGAAGTCCCTTATTCTTCAAGAAGATGCACAATACTTCACTAATCTTTCCCAAATAACTTGCTCCTAGATTTCGAGACCATTTAAACTCTGTCATTGGCATTCTCTTTTTGGTGTTCCACATTAGGCACCCTTACTGTACATTACTTGATTGATGTGACTCGTGTGAGCTTTAACAAATGCTTGACAGACAGATTTCAAACTAACAACATCCTCTTCTGAAAGCCTGCTTTGTTTCCATAATAACTCGCTCAGAAACTCGACAATAATACGCCGTGAACGCTCGTTTATAAATAATAACAATAATCTTCTTTAACAACCCTTGGCGAGTTAGGTGCTAGTTCATTACTTTATCATTTACATATAATTTAGACCCGAAGTAAATAAACACATTAATAAACGATGTAATTTGACCGATATTCGTAGAAAATTGAACTTATGCTTAATGATTTTCATGGAAAAGTACATACATAACGCTTCAATAAATACATAAAATACTGTCATTTGCAGTAATAGCCTGAAGTTTGCAACTATCGTAAACAACAGAAAATAAATCTATAAATTGGATTTGAGATGCTAATCCAAAATCAGATAATAACTTTTTGTTGTTGACATTTTCATTGATATCACGTGATAACATATAACATAACATAACATAACATAACATATAACATTTTTAATTAAAAGAATTATTGCAACATTTTACAAGCAATGTCTATTAAATGTTACATAAAACATTTATTTAATGAAACGAATTCATCCCTTGACAATGAAAGGTAAAAATCCGAACAAGTAGTATACATTAAAACTTAAACAACGACGGAATCTAATTACGAACAAAGTCGTTAACTCGCTTTTTTTTGCACACTTTTCGTTCAACGGGTATGTTAAAAAATAATCCAATATGTTATGCAAATATTTTGTCTCCGTATAATATAAACACTAATGAATGGTCATAATTTTCCCAAAAAAAGAACATTTACGCAATTAATTTTATATTATTTCAGTCAGTTGGAATTATTCAACCGGTTCTTCGTTGAATTTATTAACTCCAAATATATTTAGCCAGGTTTATTATGGTGTTACTGTGATAGCGTTATACTGTGAATGGATTTTTTTTAATGTTCGAACAGATGATTCTTTTTCCGGATTTTAGACTAATGCTAACAGGTCCATTGATGCGGATGATCTGTACCGTAATTTCAAGAGCACTTTTGTCGCACATTCCAGACTTACTCGCAAGGTAGAATTTGGATGGCAATGAAACTGCCTTCTGATTTTTCTACCATCGTAACCATTATTTTGTAGGAAAATTTGCCCGCCTTTAACTTCCCACTCGTTTGTAACCAAGTTTTCCCGCAGTCGCAGGTGTGTAGTATACAATTAAAGGCTCCTCATAAATGAGGTTACTTTATTACACATTCCAAACAAAAACTACCATTACATGTTAATTTCCCTCCTCTGAAGTCTGTTATTGCAAGAGGGTTCTTTGCACAAAATATCCCGTGATGTTTACATAAAATATGTTAAAAGGAAAGCTAAAAGTTTCTAATGTCGTGTGCGATATGAATGCGATGTTGTTTCCAATGGAATGGAATATTTGAAATTTCGATGGCAATTACAATTTAAAGTTTTGTTGTTTATGCCTCGGGTAAATATTTTGTATCGGATTAGAGTGAATCGTTCGAAAGTAGTTGATTGATTCTTGTATACTTCCTAGACTTGTTAAAATATTTGCTTCTAAAGCTCCTTGTTCGATAACCACATTATGGGTCTCGACAAGAATCATAAAATTGATCCTTGGAAGGAATCACCACTTCCTAACGGTGTACTGTTATATAACATATATTACTGTAAAAGCCCTCTGGTACACATGACATTCTGACTTGGAGATTTTGACTTTGACAAGTGTGGCGTTTACAGCTCAAGCCCAAGGAGGGAAATGCAATCACTCGTGTTTCAAAATAACAATCTCAAAGCAAGAAATCGAGTCGAGTACCACATGGTTCACATCGGAAGGTACTGGAACATGTAACGTTACTAAATTTACTCCTTTAACTCTCTTAATAGAACTTCACTTTTTTAACACAATTTTCGTTCAAATTTCTTATTACAACCTTTACTGAACACTTCCCAAACTATGTCTCTTATGTCTTCATGTAAAATGCGCAAACCCCTTAAAACTAGACCTGACCTGACTTTATGTCTGATGATGAGACTACACGTTGCAAGCACTGATAACCACGTCAAAATTATGTCCAAAAGCACAGTTCTTAAAAAACAATGTCCAATGTCGTAACCAAAATGAAAGTGTAACCAAAAAGCTGTTATTATGGTCGGGAGACTCCAGCTGGTGTCTAGCCTAAAACAAATGCTCACCTTGTTATCCACAAGCTTTAACAAAACACTTCACGATACTTCATCAGCTTTATCAAAATTATTGTTTGACACTCGGTCTAATTTAACTAAATTACGATTCTTCACAAAATAATTTCGTACTGCCGACTTAATCAACTGTACTGTGCGACAGCCAAAAGTGAAATATAGTAGATTACAGTGGGGGCTGCGGAAATAAGTCATTACATGAGGGATTAATTTTGTGAAATGAGCCAAACTCAAGAGGGTGTTTTTAAGCAAAAAGCTTTGAAAACTGTTTTTTGACGAGTGTAGAGTTTGTATCCCGAGCCGAAGGCGATGTATACAACTACAAGAGTCGAAAAACAGTTTTTAAAGCGAGTTGCTTAAAAATACAGGAATGAGTTTGCGAGTTTCACGAAATTATCCAGAATGGATGACTTATTAAGCATCCCCCACTGTATGCTGCTTTAATCGGTGTCCCAACCGAAAACGCGTCATTACATGCAAATATACATGTAATGAGAAATTTCCGGTGGGGGCTACATGTAATGAATAGCATGTAATGAATGACATGTAATGAATAATTTCCGTGGGGTGCACACATACATGTAATGACAAGTTTTCGGTGGGTCAACGAGTAAAATCTTTTACCTCCACTCGACATTCTCGTGAGTCTCAACCGTTTCAACTGTCATTACATAATTTGACGATTTGAGTGGCATCTAACACCTCGGCATATCACCTAATTGTCTCCAAAACTATTCACCGGGTTAATTCAAGATCTTTCTTAATTGCTAATGTTAGGGTTTCACAAAAATATATAAAATGTTAGAACCCGAGTTACAAGCACACCTCATTGGTGCGAGCTTACTAAGCGCAATGATTCTTATACGATCTTATTGTGGGGTTTTAGATGGAGACCGGGATGCTATAATCTACATGCTGTGTTTTCTCCTACGTTGTTGCTTGGGAAGAATAAAGGTATGCAGTCACCGAAAATTTACTGTATACCACAGCCCCACTCTTCAGTGCTACAGGTAAAGAGGTCAGATATAACTGTTGGTGACGCTTGAAGGCTCCCCCAACCCCTCGGTGCCTCACTTAAGTGCTTTCAACCAACGTCTTAGGTAGGACATGCAACTAAGGAAACCGTGGTGTCGCCACACACTAGTGGACCAACGAGGAATCTCGAGTAATTCTTGTTGGTGAGCACTCTTGTGGGCAATCTCCAAGTACTTTATTTAACTCGCAAAGACCTCCGAAAATGAGTCTTAAGGTGGTGTCTCTTAAAAAAGGCCTCTGTTGCTATTTTACTACATGAAAATGTTCTAAGCGACGGAATTAGGAGTTCAGGCACTAGTCCGGTCCTTTGTCTAGTGTCTGAACCAGGGCCTATTTTTGAGAAAATATTTTCTCAAATTTTTTAATTTTCTCTAATTTTTTAATTTTCCCAAATTTTCACGATTTTTATCAAATTTGTGTTATGATGTAAAATACTTTCAAACAAGTTAAAATAAGTGTAGATGTGTAGAATTATTTATTATCAATTAACCAAATTCTTCCGCGAAAATTCGTTCGTACAGAGAACAATGAAAGCTTTCAAAAGCTTTCAAAATCTTTTTTTGTTCAATGTCTGAACGACTTTCCTCGGTTAATTATGAATATGGTTAAGAGTATGTGAAGAGTACCCTGAATCACAATACAGTTCGTACAGATAGAAAAAGCTCAGCAAACCAAGTTTAAAATTCAGTCCTAGGTACTTATGTTGATCATTCTATTATGCCTTTTTTGGCCACTAAACACCTAAAATCTGTTATTTGGTGGTTTGGTCACTTTTTGTGTATAAAACATCAATTAAACATTAAAGTTCTTTTAAATTTTTAGAAAAAATTTGAGAAATTTTGAGAAAATTTTCTCAAATTTACTCTAGTTTTCGCAAATTTTCTCAAAATTTTTTTGAAAAATAGGCTATGGTCTGAATTTCTTAGATTATTGTCGTCTAAAAAAATTTCAAGCAGAAAAATTGCAACAAATAGAGGTCTGCATTTCAAGCTGGACAGCCTGGTGCCAGAAACGTTTCTATGACAATGCTAGAGTGGAAAACGAGTACATTACTATGCATTCGGTTCCAACTCGGCACCAGGCTGCCTATTGAGAAGTTTAAGTGACCAGAAAGAACGCAGCCTGGTGCCAAAAATCTGTTAATGTCATCGAAACCGCAGTTACGAATATCATACGTCACATTAACTTCAACGCGGCGCCAGGCTGCCTAATCAACATATTCTACTGTTAGGAGTGCAGCAGCTGCCTGGTGCCAAATTGTTTATATGACATTGCAATGACTTTTGCAGATTTTCGGTACCAAGCTGCCATCTATAAGGCTGTTAAAACTTTTCAAGTACGCAGCCTGGTGCCGAGTCGGAAACAAGTGAACATTTATGTACTCGTTTTTTGTGAACTATGATCACCACAGTTTCATCATCCATCGTTGTCAAAGGAATTTTTTTGGCACCGGGCTGCCTTCCGGAATCGACCAGAAGGTCCTTACCTTAGCAATAAAGACAGTCAAAGGAAACGAATTTCCGAGAGGTGCTGCGAGTAAAATATAGTTTTTTTTTTGCTTTAAGTGTCAGCCGGTGAGGAACGTCCATTGAATGCGTTTTATGTGTGCCTAATATGTTTGAGTTTCAATTAAATACAAAATATTTCCAGAATATTCATTGATAGCTGTATTTTATTATTTCAGCAAGAGTACAGCTTTCAATGACGCGAAACAACGTTATAACATTGCACATTTTAGCTATAAAATAAGCATTCACTTCATATCACATATGCCTCTTTCAGTGTTGTGCAGAGCAGACGAATCTAAAAATCCCATCCTAAATATCATAATTTTAATTACATTCGTTTAAAATTGTTTAGTGCTTCTCTACAATCTACACACGATTCGTTTTATTTAAATTTCTTGTAATGTAAAGCAATTAAGTAATTTGAAACATCTGGCCAATATTTTTCGTCTATGTGGAAAAAGGGTACGAAACACTTAAGTAGACGAAACAAAAAAAAAACGACATGAAAAAATATTATGCTACACTCCATTCTAAATCAGATTTGCAGAGTATAAGATATATTTCTTAGAAATATAAGTTTCGCAAAAAAAAATATTATTTTTGTAATGAGCTACAGAACAATTTCCACTTAAATAATCAAATCAAAGGTTTTTCTTTTACGACACAATTTTTCGTAAAAAGAACAAAATATTGGTGGGAATTAAATGTGGGGAATTTTATATGTGAAAGCGTAAAAAAATATAAGCAAAGGCGTAAATAAAAATTCTACATCGGAAAAATTGTTTTTATAAAATCAATATGAGAAAACTCGAGTCAAAGACAAATAGACATTCTTTGTGAATAAATCAAAAGGCTGGGTAAGTGGGATATTATAAAAACAAACCACATAGCTCCGCCAAACCCGCACTTTTACGAAGCAGTAGAAAGAGAAGAAAAATAGAAAAACTGGAAAAAATTGACAGTTTGAATGTAAAGAAAGTTTCAACAATGAGTTCTTAGAGAGTTTCGGCAAAGTGACTCATCGCTTATAAGTTATAAGTCTGCGTAAGCTTATAACGTTTGAAGTTATAAATTTTTATGAGTTATAAGTTGTAAGTTATGAGTTATAAATTTTTATAAGTTATACGTTATAAGCTACAAGCTATAAGTTTTGAAACTGATCAGTACTGATCCGGATCAGCTTTGAAATTGATCAGTATTGTATCATATCAGTTTTAAAACTCATCAGCATTGAAGCAGTAGTTATCAGTATTAAAACTTAAACGAATCAGTAATGATCAGTTTTAAAACTGATACGGATCAGTACTGATCAGTTTTAAAACTGATCTGAAACAGTACTGATAACTTTTACACTTATAACTTATAATAGTACATTACTTATGTCAAAACAATTATTTGGAAGCACTCACGCACAATATTTTACATGTTGATGCTCGATAAATGTGTTTTCCGAGTCGTTTGTATAACTTAAAACGTAAACATATAAGTTATAGCTGTATGTATATGTTATAAATATAGCGATAAGTCGATTTTCCCAAACTCTCTATTGTTACGAATTGCAAACCTATAGGGTGAAAACACCAACTACGAGTCTGTTTAGAAATTGCTTCAGTTACGAGCCCCTATTGTCCTTCCCTTTGTTCTCAAAAAAGAACAAACGAAAGGCTCGTCACTAGCAGGGGACTCATAACCGGTGCACTTACCCTATGAACTTTGTACGATAAGTACATCATACGTTGTGTGAGCATAAGCATACAGTGAACGTCAGTAGTTAATCATTAAACGTCAACGTACCTCCTGAGAAAATGATCCATCACACGATGGCACATTTTCGGTACATTTTTCGAAAAATTTTATGTAAAGTCCGACAATAAAACATACATTGTACCCTGCTACATAATTCGCTACTTCGGCAACAATTCTGTGAACTCGCAAACTCTCTCGTTTATTTTGAGCAAATCGCTTTGGAAACTGTTATTTTGAGTCGTGTAGTTGCATACCTCGCCTTCGGCTCGATATGCAAACTCTACACTCGTTAAAAAAACAGTTTGTTGCTCAAAAAACACTCGATGGTTTGGCTCTTATTACAAAATTGTGTCCTCATGTAATGAATTACCTTCACAGAGTCCAATGTAATGTACTAATGTCGTTCGTGTGTAGGTGTAGAAGTATATTACCCTAGCGAGAGATAAATTACTTTTGCAAAACGTCTTTAGGAATAAAAGTAGGATGGACATTAATAAATGTTACCATGCTCACGATGTTTCAAAATTTCGTAAGGGTCTAAAGAAAAGTAACTTCTAAAATATTATATCAGAGCATACCGCTTCAATCCCTCTGACAAATCACAGTTGTTTGGTTTTTAAAATTACTTTTTATTTTGAGTAGAACTTATGTCACATTCAACGTTTATGTGTATCGATAAAAATAAATAAATTAGCCTATAAAAATGCCTAAAGAAAAACATGATATTTTACGAAAAATTTCATGTCAAAGAAGTTGTATCTGTTGACACAAGAGTTTATTGTCATACAGTCGTAAAAATTCATCTTTTAAGAGATCTTGATTAATATTAGTAGTGTTACAGATTTACAAGTCTTGAACTTTCCAATCTCAATAAAAGTTTTATTATCACCAAATACGCACACGTACATTAGTAAAAGAAGCCAGACGGGGACAGAAACTACTCCATGAAACAGTATCACTTACAGGTTTGATTCTTTTATGTAACCGTTACAAATCTGCTTCGAAATCGTCGATAACCCGTTTTAGGGGGCCTCAAAATTGATTTTTGTTATTTTGTAGACGGCGCTGCGGAGAACATTTTTGCCCATGGATTCATATGAGTCAGTACTTTAGTTCTTCGAGAGGGTTTTCGAAATTACCGTAAGTGATTTCTGGGGGTCGAAAAAAAAATACAAGACTTAAAATGTGAAGAATTAATAATTATAGAGCTCTTAGCTTATCTTCTGTTACACATATTGCCATCTAAGCGACATGTATTCTCCCCCAGGGAATTTTCCCCCAGAGTGAAAACAATGGGAACTATCACCCAAGGAATTATCACCCAGTAATTTCCCCCAGACAAATAGGAATTATCACCCAGGGAATTATCGCCCAGGAAATATCCCCCAGACAAATTGGAATTATCACCCGGGGAATTATCGCCCAGACAAAAGGGAATTATCACCCAGGGAATTATCACCCAGGAACTATCGCCCAGACAAAAAGGAATTATCACCCAGGAATTAAAGCCCAGCTATGTGGGAATCAACACCCAGCTATTTATAGCTTGGTAACTATCGCCCAGACAAAAAGGAATTATCACCCAGGGAATCATCGCCCAAAAATTATGTGCATTCGCGTAAGACCTTGCACTGTCAACTTAACTCATTGTGCACTAACCTAAAAGCTTGCATACTAAGTCAACTTTGTGCATGACACCTTTACACCTAAGTCCGTAGTCCGCTTGGTCTAAGAATTTGTGTGGTTCTATTAGGATCTACGATCCCCAGGTCTATAACTCGAGAAGACAGTGTCGTGCAGCCATCACACCTACAAAGAAAGAATATTTGCATTGAACTGAAAGTTTCTGATAAATGGATTCTCCGAACCAGGTTGCCTTTGAAGCATTCTTTTAAAACGATTTGCTGCACCAAACTGGTGATAATTCCCTTTTGTCTGAGCGATAATTCCTGGGTGATAATTCCCCGGGTGATAATTCCCTTTTGTCTGGGCGATAATTCCTGGGTGATAATTCCCCGGGTGATAATTCCCATTTGTCTGGAGGATAATTACTGGGCGATAATTCCCCGGGTGATAATTCCTATTTGTCTGGGGTATAATTCCTGAACGATAATTCCCTGGGTGATATTTCCTCTCTTTTTTCAGTCTGGGGGATAATTCCCTGGGGGAAAATACCCGTCACTGCCATCTATTTCCTTACTGAGGAACTATCACGTTGGACATACAAGACTTCGATAAATAAAAGCCAAGTTTGTTGACAAATTAGATATAGAAGCGGGCGGTGAGACTGAGTTCTAGGGAGGAATTTATTTATTAGGTACTTGAATCCCTCATAGAATAGTTTCCCAACCATCCTTTCTCCCTCGTCCGTACGTTAACTAGAATCGCTACATTGATAAATGTACAGAGAGGAAAATTTAATTAACAAGTTTTCATTTGTGTTTAATGCGTCGGGCAGCTGCGCTTTACGGAAATAAAATTTTTTAGAGTTTATCGAGAAGCGAATAGCCTCCATAAACAACACAACCTCTTCACAGAGAATTGCTGCGCGAAAAAATATGACGTAATGACTCGTCGCGCTCTACTTTTCTCTACATTAATCGGAGCTGACTTCTTAAGGCGCACGCCTCCAATTATTCCATAAAACTGTAAAAAATTGAATTGATGAGCAAAAAAATTTTAATTTTAAAACGTCATGAATCGCTAATTAGAGAACATTTTTGTTTGAACGACAAAATTTGATTGTCAAATAAACTCTCGATGTGGAAAATTGGGTCTCGATTTAATGAAATTTAAAGTGAAATGTTGAAATGTAGAATACGCTTTGTTGAACTGAATATTTGGCGCATTAATAGATAGTTGCTAATTAAAACTTTTGCCAGGTATTTTTTTACAG